>VZTV01101568.1:31139-64381 GCA_013400875.1 Anhinga rufa
CCTGTCCCTGTCCCCAGCCCTTGTCCCTGTCCCTGTCCCCGGCCCTTGTCCCTGTCCCAGCCCCAGCCCTTGTCCCTGTCCCAGCCCCGGCCCTTGTCCCTGTCCCTGTCCCCGGCCCTTGTCCCTGTCCCGGCCCCGGCCGGGCGTAGCCCTCCCCAGCCGGCCCAGCCGGCTGTCTGTCCGTCTGTCCCAGCGCAAGGTATTTTGCTGCCTTTTCTGTTTTGTTTTGTTTTGTTTTGTTTTCTTTTTATTTATTGCAACGATGGCCGTACCTGCGTCTCCCCCGCGTTTGGGGGTGAAGAGGCACTTAGCGCTTGGTTGCTTTGCTTCCAGGGGAAAAGCGGAGCCGGTACGCCTGACCCACTGATGTCAGGTACCCGGTACCCGGAGCAGCCCAAGAAACAGAGGGGCTTTTTATTATTTTGATTACTTTTAAAAAAACATTATATTTTTAAAATTTTTCTTCATTACCTGAGTCTCTTCTTTTTTTTCCCTGCTCCTTAAGGTCACTCCTTAACTTCACATGCCTAAAACCCTCCTGCTCTGTTTTTCCTCCCAACAGGCAGCTGGGGTTTTAAGGAAAAGCCCCGCCGTCCGTCGGGACGCCATCCTGTCGTCCTCCCTACATGTGGCGGGGCTTTGCCTCTGCAGCAGCAGACCTGAGAGATCTCAAGATGACGTCCAAGATCGTCAAATAAATGTAAAATAATGAAACACCTGGATTCAAAAGAAATTGAGCGGGACGTGGGTGGAAGAACTCTGTAGGTTGTATTAAAAACCTGAATCCACAGCTCCCGTTCTCGGGCACCGTGTCTCTCCTAGGTACACAGGTAGATGTCCCGAGGAGCCCTACCTGCGTCAAAGCTTCCTCTGGTTGCTGTGCTCAGCTGTGGGCTGAAAGGGGACAGCATATCGGTTCCCAATAAAGGAAATTCTGTCCCTGTCCGCCAGCTTGACTGTAGCGATAGGGGCACGCAGTGTGTAGGGAGGCTTCCCCCACACGGGAGAGTGGAACAGAACCTGGCAGAAGAAAAGCATAAATAAAGGGAAAGAAGAAAAGGGGAGGACAGCTAGATACAAGACAACGTGTGTTTGGGAATAGCAGGGAAAAGGGAAACCCTGACACAGCTGATAATTTTGATCATAAAAAAAAAAAAAGGGGGCAAATTCAGAAGTTTTGGGCTTTTCATTCCATGGCAAAATAAACAGAGGAGGTTGTTGCCTGGTTCTCCACTGCCCCGGTTTTATTATTTGTGGCATAGATGCCTGGATATGCTTAAAGGAGTGCAGGATTTATGTGAGAATGCACTTTACTGTATAGATCTTTGCTCACCAAGAATGCAAGGTGAGCAAAGAATTACGCAAGACAGGTGAGTGAGGAAGGAATTGCCTATATTTCCTGTCTCCTCAAATTGATATCCAGTACCATGTCTTTGCTGAGTCTTTTTTTTCTTAATCACTTCATGAGGCTTGCAGGTGTGCGTCCTCCAGGACATGCTCCAAAGAGTTCAGCAAAAGGGAAGGGGGAGCTTGTCCCAACCACCGGAGAAGCCCTGTGCCCCACACCCAGGCAATCCTCAACTCTCCCTTCCCTGCATGGCCCATGCGGGGTCTCCCAGGCAGGAAAACTTCCCCCCAGAAGCGGCACACTGAAAGCTCTACCCAGCCAGCGACAAAATCGCACTCGTGCTTGCTACTGCTTTCTGAGTCGATTGATACTTTCATTCATTTGTGTGGGTGAACTGTCTCACTATAGTGGCTCAGCTCCTGCAGCTGAGATTCCTATTCCACATCACTGCGTTTACAGTCAACGGAGAGGAAAGGGACGCTTCAAATTCTCACGAGCCAAGAGACTGGGGAAATCCACTCTGGATCACGTCTCCCTTGCGTTGATGCTCAAACCTCTGGGACATTACATAAATAGGCGATGCCTTTTCCTACCGCATTTTGTAAGATCCTAGCAGCTGGCAGCGGGCTGTAGTTGGATATCCTGACTGGAAAATGGCACCTCTGTCATCCAGAAAAGGACAACCTATTGTCTACGGAGGGCTTAACCTTCGCCCCTCTCCTTGGCACCTCCAGCAGCTGCAGAGGCAGTTTTCTATTTGCTTTTGTGAATCATATCCTGAAGGTACCTTGCTTTCCCTGCCCACCGCACAGAGTTTGAGTGCCTGACTTTACTTCGTGTGTTACATAGGGTGAAGAAGAGCCCCTGACACCCTGGCTCAGAGCAGGGTCAGCTAGAGCAGGCTGCCCAGGAACATGTCCAGTTGGGTTCTTAATACCTCCACGAATGGAGACTCCACAATCTCTCTGGGCTACCTGGGCCAGTTTAACCACCCGCATGGTGAAAGAAGATTTTCTTACGTTTAGAACACCCGCACGTCTGGAGCGCTGCACCGTGTGAGCAGGAGAGGTCCTGTCCCACGCAGGGAGTGCTTCCCCTTTCTCCTTTAGGAAGGTGAGCTAGAGTGAGTCAATGTTTTTTGGCCAGTAGATCCCATGGCGCAGGGGTCCTCTCCCAGGAGGACGAAAGTCGAGAGCCAGCGTTAGCGGGAAGCAGGACAGAGAGCAGCAGCACAGCGGTGTCCTGCGTGGATTGGGCTGCATCGTCTCCTATCTCAGCCCACCAAACGCTGGGCTGCACCGAGTGCCCAGAGCGTCCCTTTCCCCCTCTCAGGAAATACTCGTACTCCAAAGAGGCCCAGCAGCACCAAGAGCAGGGTCCTCCTGTATGCTGATGTGCTCCTGCTTCCTGCGGCGCCCTGTACTACCTGCGCACACTGCGACCTCGGCGGGCTGAGAGGCGCTTCGGACACTAGCCTCCCCCCTCCCGCTTTCTACTCCTGTGTAGGCAGCCTCCTCGTGAACATCCTGTCCAGCCAGAGTCCTCTGTTGTCCTCACCACTCCACAGCAGACATTATTCTGAGTTTAACTTCTCATCTATGCAAAGCACACGGTTGTAAATGTAAAAAGCCAGGCAGACAGCAGGACAGAACCTGGCCATTTTAGTAACTCGTAGTTAAGCTGCTGGTATGTCAGAAGCACCACAGGGGGTCTAAGTGTCTTCTTAAATTTAGCTAAAATCATCTGGTGAGCCCTCACTGCTTGGAAAACCAAGTAACTACCCTGGGTGTGTTTAGCAGCTATACCTTCATCCAAGCAGATGCCAACCTGTGTATACGGCAAGAAAAAGCATTTGTAAGAATGGAAAGAAACAGAACACTGAGCTTGGAAACTGAACCAAAGTAAGTTTATACAAGCAGCAAGTAAAACACCCATCCCCAGTGAGTCAGGTCCTGGCTGTTTCCTTCATTTCCTCCAAGGCTTGCTGTGAACATCCAGCGCTAACGGTCCCTCAGAAATTCAGTCATCTCTTTTCCTGCCCCTTATTTATAGCTTGCTATCAGCAGTTAGCAGAGCCCCAGCGTCATTGTGGATGAAAAGCTGGACATGGGTAATGGTTTTAAACTAAAAGAGGGTAGATCCAGACTGAGACATAAGGAAGAAATTTTTTACAATGACAGTGGTGAGACACTGGCACAGGTGCCCCATCCCTGGAGACATCCCAGGTCAGGCTGGACGGGGCTCTGAGCGACCTGCTCTAGTTGGGGATGTCCCTGCTCACTGCAGGGGGTTGGACTGGATGGCCTCTAAAGGTCCCTTCCCACCCAAACCATGCTGTGAGTCTGTGACCCAGCGCTGCATTTCCACAGGTCCCTCCCCAGCACACAGAGATGTGCAGACTCTCTCAGACCTCAGCTCAGCTTTGGTACCACAGGTCCCGTGCTCTTGTTGGATTTGTAGGTGCTAGCACCTTGTTGAGCTACAGCAGATGCTGGAGTAAAAGAGGAAAAAAATGTCAGATTTGCACAGTTCACTCACGTTTTTTGTTTTTATCTTGAATATAGCCTTATTGTTGACAGGGCTTTGGGCCTGTCTTCATCTGAGAAGGGACAGTTGTGGATGCAGTTGTAATGGTGAACTGCTGTTGCCTGGCAGAGCTGTCACTTACCCCAGGAATTCAAGAGACTATGGATTTCGCATAGACAAGCACTGATTTCTGGGATCTTTCCTGAAATTAGCTCCAGCATGTGTCCAGGAACAGGTGGCCATGCCAGAAGGGATTAGGAAAATACAGAACTGGGGAAATCTTTCAGGTGATATGGCTAGAGATGCTTTCCTATGCGAAACTAGTTATAAAACTGCATCGCTGACATGATCTGAGTTGATAACAAAAGCCCTGAGACAGTAACCCCTATTGTCAAAGAGCATGTACAACCTGAGAAGAGCAGTCACAGACTGAAATGGGCTTCCCCGTTTCATTCTCACATGCTTTCTGTCCTGGGAATCCCAACTAGCCGGCAGCCGACAAGTGACCTTGACACGACTCTATGTTTGCTCTTACAGAATAAAACGAGGAGCAAAATAATCCACTTAAATTATATATCTTCGTATTCCTTATTCAGCCTCATCCATTTTTTTTTCATACACAAAGCAGCAAGGGCTCTTGATCCAAATGGTTATGTACATATGTGCCATGGAGCGATAGTTTTATGTCATGGTGAGCTATGTACCGGTTACTATGAAGATGTACACTGGCAGCATGGATTAAGAATGAGCGGCCCATTTAGCATTTTGTAAACATTTCCTCCAAAATAACAGCACTGGTCTTGCCGGATGTGCAAACTGGGCCGTTGTCCTAAATGGGTTGCTTGCTAAACCCCACTTTCTTACAGGTGCTGCCAGGAAAATTTAAACAAATGGACGAGACGTCAGACTGACAGCCAGAGACAAAGGCTGCTGTTAGAGTCACGAGGGTAAGGGCTTGTCTGGAGAGTCCCTGCCGATCCGCCGCGTAAGGTGGCAAAAGCATATTTTCATTTGCATGCATCCATTTAGCCTGACGTTGCCCAACAACTCGATTATAAGCTACTGCCTGTTTTAAAAGGCAAGAAGGTGGTTCTAACTTTGTGAACATGAGCCTGGCAGAGGCTGATGGGCTTTCCCAGTTACAATCGCAGCTGCGGCTCTTTCACTGCAATCCGGACTGGTGTCAAGGAAAATGACTGCTCATGCCAGGGCTTCAGAAAGGTGGGGGCTTCACACGTGCAAATGCTGGCTTCCTTGACCTTTCCTGATTTTGTTTGAATTGGAGCTAGGAATGGCCGGTGTCCAATAGCAAAAACAGGCAAAATAGCCTCAGATGTGGTTTTTTTCTTTGCTGAAGGTGCAAATATTATCAACTGAGCAGAAGGCAAGACAAAGTACTGTGAATGGCTCATAGCGCTGGGTACAAACCAAAGAAGAGGAGAAAAAAATCCCCACAACATATCTCCTGTGCAGGATTTCATATGATTAGCTACCGCAAAACACAGCCCAAAAGTTCACATCTATTTCCTTATATACTGTTGTAAAAGACAGAAGAGAATAGCTTAGAGTTTAGTCCAATTCAATTAAACATCCTTTTATTCAAGATTAATAAAATATGGACTTCTTGCACAAGCAAGAAGCTCCTCTGAATAAATATTGGGGGGGAAAGGAGCTATAACTAAATGGGATATATTCTCTGAAGCAGTTACCCAACCTTTTAACAATACGTACTGTGGTCAGAGTGACCCGTTTCCTGCTCACCGATAGTATTTGGCAACTCAGTGACTGCATTTTCAGTGAAATAGTAGTAAGCTTTTATATTTTTAGCAAGGTTTTGCTCAGCCAAAATTGCAAAAATTACATTTGATATACCTAACGCAATATGACCTCACACTCCTTCCTCTTGAAGGCTTCCTCAAGGCCTATTCCCACCTGATTAATAGACGGAGACCTATATGGAAGTGTCCCTGCAGCTAGATGATGTGAGCTTGAGATATACCTTTTTGCCAAAATGTAAAGCTTGAACTAGTGCAGTAAAAAGATGGTTTATGACCAATAATGGCAATGAGAGCACTCCTTGGTACTTTACGCTGAATGTCGGTATAGGTGTCTTTCACTAAGCCTATTGCAGTCGTTTCCGACCTGTTGTCCCCACACATCAGGAGGTCCATGGACTACCTGAAGAGGATCCACAAAAGGTAACTAAGAAATGCAAGGCAATATCTGTAAGCAAGGATCCTAAAAACAAAAACATGTTAAAAAATGGTGCTACATACTATTAAGATGCCTCCAAATGAACAAAAACACATTAAGGAGAAAAAACATCTGTATTGGGGAATGAGCAGTCAGACAAGGAGAAGGATAGCAAAGCTTTTAACCAGCTTTGCCTCTGCTCTGTCATCAAAAGTGTTGATTCCTGACAATCCAGAATACACAACTTTGGTCTTATTACCCAGAAATACCACAAAAAAAAAAAATAATTGAAAAAAACTTAATGAAAGCTGGTTATGTAAACGTTTCCAAGCAGGTGTTCTTTTACATCAATTGACAAAGGCAGTTTCTAGCCCAGTTAAAATTCTAAGGAAATCTTTGGACTTACTCTCTCCCCACTGAGATGCCACATGCAAAGGATACTCCAGTTATTGCTTGTTCCTGGCAGGTGCCTCTCACAGACTGAAATCCTCCATCGAAGCTCCCAGGGAGGCTTTAGGAGGCAGTTCTCCGTTTCCTGAGGCGCTCTCAATTTCTGTATTTGTGATTCTGAATGCTGCAAGAGGAATGCAAAAAGCTCTTTTTCTCCCCAAATCCTTTGGTGATCTCAGATACACGTGGCCTTCAAAGATCTGCAAGAACAGCTGAGAACATTGTGGGCTGCAGCACAGGGGAGCAGCAGCTTCCTGAGGATATTGCAAAGTCAGGTCCAGGCAGCGAGGCTGCCGCAATGCCTCTGCAGCTGTCTGATTGGGATCCAGTTCTTAAGAGCCCTGTCTTGAGTATTGCCTCCCCTGAATAGAAGACTAATTTGCTATAACAGCTTTGCTCTTATTTGCTCTTTTTTGTCTGGGGCTCCGTCCAGAGCTCCGGCTATGTGTCTGTAATTCATAGCCTCAATGCTTTAAAGGTATTGCTTCCTCTCTTTACTCCTGCAGTACTCTTGATGCTACGGACATTTAAGAATCACATTCTCCCTGCAGGCTGGTGGGGTGGATGGCCCGTGAACTTGGCTTCTTGGGATGGAGGAAGTCGGTGGAGATTAGCGTCAGCAAACAAGGCGAATGGGAATTTGCTGTGTTGCGTCCAGCCGTCCTTCCTGCACGGTGGCAGCAGAGGGGCAGGGAGGGCCGCTGCGCAGAAGACGACTGCTTGCATTAGACGCAGCTAAATCCTTGCGCAAACCTGAATCAGAGTCCTAACGCTATGTCTTGGTGCAGTAAATTGTTTCACAGCCCGCTCCATACACCCGTCTCTCTTTCACATACACATGCAGATACCTGCTGGATTGGAGTCTCTAACAGCCTTGCCGTTTACCTGGACCTCACTCGCTGATGTTCTCCCTCCTTCCTGAGGAGTGAGAAAAGGCCTAAATAGAGAGGATCCGTGACAATGGCTATTTTCTCCTTTTCTCTCCCGCCCTGGGTCCTTTTAGAAGCCCGGAAGACTACTGGGACTCTTAAAATACTTCCACTCCATTTGCCAAGGCAAGGACTTAGGCAGCGTTGCCTCTATACCTTTCTCATATAAACGGGCATTCATGGCAATAACCTAAGGTAGGTGTGTGTGTGTATGACGCTCAAAGCCCTCTGTAGAGAGGATGATGACAACAAAAAAAAAATCAATTTTCTACCAGAACAACTGGGAAACTTCATTCCTCCTTTCTGCTCTCTTCAGATTCAGGTAGGCCAGGTATCCTCTGGTACTTTCTTCAGGCTTTCTGCTCAACTGTGAGCTCTAGAAATAAATTACTGTAAGGGAAAGGTGGAATATGGACAAAGTCACACCACTGCAGGCAATCTTATTCTAGTCCAGAGCTGCTCAAACAGTAAACTATAGTTAGGACCTCAGCAAAACTGAGCATGGAGAGCAAAAATGAAAGGAGAAGCGTGCTGCCTTCAAGGGGCTTGCCAAACAGTCCTCTGGTTCAACCTGAAAGGGAGGATCTTGCTGTGCGGGAGCTGGATACAGAAAGCACCGCACATACCCGTGTGCAGGTTTTCACCCGTGCAGGCAGCACAGGTGGGAGGATGGCATTCAGAAGCCTCCCCCCGTGCTCGAAACAGCAGCTGCCCCTGCCCCAACCCCGTCCTGCCCATCCCTGCCCGCTCGGAAAGCGCTGTGCTAGGAAGCCACTTCTTCCTAGCTGAGATCCTCATATGATAATGTCCACCTAAGTGTTGCTTGTGGCGTAGGTCAGTAGTAATGACTCAGACCAGCCTTTCACTTTCCTTCCTCTTGTTGGCTAGACACAAAATCCAGCCCACAAACAAATTAATGTCCCATGCAGCAATAAAGATGATTCCCTGTTAATTAACAAATTGCACGCAGAAGTCCCTGGCTTGTATTAAGAGGCTCTTGAATGACTGTGAAATCAAGCACTTAAAGGTTCAGAAATTCAGAATTCTCCCTGCGACCTGGATGTAGGGTTTAGGGTTTTGTTTTGGCTTTTTTTTGGTGGTTACAATTACGCATAATAGTGTAACTTTTAATGAGATAAACGCAGTAATTTTTCATAAGCTTAGTTTTTGCAGAGGGGGACAAACAAAGCTGAAATGTGCCTTTCTCCACGTTCAGTGTCTTTGCGTGAGACAAGTCCTTGAGGTGGAGATCTCCAAGCCTCTATATGTAATAATGTAGTGCCCTCTGTTGGGAAGCTGTTCCTGATACTGTCTCCTGGCTGCGTCCAGGTGAGATAACATGAACACAAATACCATACTGTTACACATGCTCCCGTACGTCGGTGAAGTCCGTACAGCGTCACACCAGCAGGATTAAAAATCAACTTACCTTTTCCTCCCTCAGATGTTTTTTGTTAGGCTTGGGCAAGTGGTTGCACTGGATTACTATTAAGGCTTTCTGTGAGAGTGTTGAAGAAAGATCTACCATTTTATGATAGTTTCAGCTTTTTAAAAATCAAATCTCTGTGATTTTAGCCACAGAAGGAAATGAGAGCCCCCGTTCAGCTCAAGGCACACGAGTCAAGCTGGCTCACATCAGCAGGGAGATGTGTGGGGCTGCAGACTGTCTGCTTACTCTGGGTCTGTGGATGGTGGACATCAGCTTTGGCCCAAGGAAACAGTCCCTAGTCTTTGCCCAGACAGAGAGGGATTGTGGGGCACAGGAAGCAAATCCTACTGCCTGGGATACCCTCTCCTGTAGTGCAAGAGTTATTTCTCCCATTCCTGACAGCAACAGGAGAAACCTCTCTCCTCTGGGCTTTGTCTGATCCTTCTTCCTCCCCTACCCTGCACAAGCAGAGCCAAGGTTGGCACTTCATCTCCCACCCCATCCTGCCATCCTCAACATCTAATCCTAACCATTTGTCAATGGTTACATACATCCTACTCCAAAAATTGCAATGAGATTAATGTTATGGTTCTCCAAAACACCCGCACTGTGTTGGCCCAGGATAACGTAACTTGGCAGGGTCTACCTGGACAGCACAGCTCCGGTCACAGATACCTTTTGTGGGACCAAACCCTTACTGTAACCCAACTTTCACCTAGTTTCTGATCCTTACTATCAGTGGCCTTGTTAGGCCTTGAAAATGCATGTTCTCTTCTGGCCCCTGGTAGCGCAAGACCGAAACCCAGCTAGGTCATCCATGCTGGCTTTCCTGAAGGCCCTACACTTAACATGAATCTTATAATGGCCCGCAAGTTTAGTAATAGAAAAGTAAGCACATGTTCCTGAAATCATCTCCGCAGCGTTGGCCCATCTTATACCAGGAGAGGATTCCCCATGCCCCTCACTCCCCTCAGTCATGGAAGATGAAGCCTCTCCCATCTGACGGGTTGTAGAGATGGATGTGAGCTTGCAGAGAAATACAACCATTCACGCAGGGGTGGGGAAGTGTTGTTTGTCTGGAGCTATGATGCTGTTGTTGGAAGGGCAGACTGAAGCAGGATTGTTTCATATGAGCAGAGGCACATTTTTCATGAAGTAAGCTTTTGTCCTTGATACACAAAACCAGCCTTTTTTTGTGAGTAACACTGTGTGATATTTTTAGTTTTCTTTGCATTTAATTAAGAATGGCACAAGAATAATCCTGCAAGTAAAACACAGAAGCAGAATGACCCTATAAAAAGAGTGGGTTTTCTACTTTAGAAAAAAACCTTGAAACGTTACATCAAAAACTGGCTGAGGTAGGGACCACATCCTTGTCCTGTGCTCGCAGTGCATTTGTCACAGTGAGAGTCTCTTCTGTCTCTTCTGAAATTTTCACATCTCCTGAGACAGGTAAGTTGCAGTCCCCAAAGCATCTGAGAGAATAAAGAAGCAAAGACCAAAAAGCTGTTTAAAGGTTACCTTGTCACAACTATAAGTCGGTGGATTCGAGATCTAGATTTTTGACTTCTGTCAAGGAACAGAAGGTAAGGGAAACAAACCCTGCAAGGTCTTGCATAGTCTAGGATCTGAACTACTTACAGGCTACAGCTAACAGTGACTAATGAAGGGCAACTAATGATTCATAATAACTCTATGTTGTACTGTGCTTTCTCAGAACAGAGCAAGGATGAAGTTACCTCCTTTCTGTTTTGGGCAGCTGCTCCAGACACCCAAGTTAACTACCAACCCAGCACCCAGATAGCTCTCTGAACACCCCAAAGATGCTGTTTGCTGTCCTGCTGAGTCCACTCACCCCGCTCCTTTTTCTACCTCTTCTCTTTCTCTTTTTCTCTTTACCACTTCAAGGTTCCCCTTTCCCTAGACCTCCTCCTCCCTCATTAGGGATTCTCACAAAAACAACGTGACCTCCCAAGGCCCACCATCTTAGTAGGGCACTGACATCCAACCACTGTTACCCCACTGCACTGGAGCATTGTCAGGTTGTTCTCTGTAGTGTTTGGGGTTGTGCCTCATATTCCCTGAGAGACTCCCAACAGTGGCTTGGATATCTTCACCTTTATCCGACCTCTGGTGCAGGACTGAGTGCCTGCCCTGCAGGACTCACAGTGACCGTGCCCCACTCAGGTGTTGATTTCTTGCTGAGGTGTGTTCATTGATGCCGAGTAGGGGATGAATCCTGGCTCCAGCTCTTCCCATAAGGAGCACACAGATCAGGCTCCTCTCTGGTGTGAAGGGGCTGATGCTGAGTCAGGTCAAAATTCCCATCAAAACCCTTTCCACAGTAACAGCACCTGTAAGAGAAAGGTATAAGACAGTAAGAGAAACCAGGTGGGTTTCTCTCCCACCTGGGCTCTCTGATGGTGAATGTAAAGGTCAAAGTGTGTTCATTTTCATATGATTTTTTAGATGATGGGCCTCCTTATTTTCAGGTGGGGCAATGTCATCATCAGCTGGAATAGAGGAGGAAAAAAACCTCATCAGATATGATCATTCCCCCAACCACCACATGAAGAACAGCATTTATGAGAGCAAAAGCCATGAACCAATTCTTCAGATGAAGGGTTCTTGGGTTGAGAGCTTGCAGCCTGGAATTCATGGGTTCTCATCTTCCATCTGCCACCACTTCTCTTATAGCCTTTATCATTATATCTCTGTTTCATGTAGTGCCTCTCACCAATATGTGGCAACTATATACCGCAGTTATACAAGTGGAGAGAACTAAGATGGGGATAGACGGTGGTGGGCAGAGACTTGCACAAAGCAGCCCATCAGGCCAGAAGCAGACATAAGAACTGGACACCTACTTCCAGAGTCCTTGACCAGTGTGCTTGCCTCTTTCTAGGCTGGTTTGTTCATCTTAAAACAATGATAAATCTTACTCCCCAGTCTATTTTGCAAAGGCGCAATGTCCTCAGTAGACAGTATCTGTACATGACTTCGAACACTCAAAATACTCTTTCAGTGCTAATGAAATGGCCTACCTCTCCTGTGTCTAGGTAGCTTATCCAGTTTGTGGATATGCCATCCCTGAAGTTCAGAGGTACCAGAGCGGACTCTGAGAAGGCCCGTCTTATCCTCATAGGGTTTATGAGTAGGAATATGCCTCGATTGTTTCAGAGTCAGCTTGGGTCTGGAAGCACATGGTGAAGAGCACAAGCTAATGTGCCCTGATGGAGCCAGAAGTTTTGGGGAACAGCTGAGGCACCTGAATGGCTCACCACAGACCCAGATCAGACCCAGCAAGGCTTATAAGCTGTGGCTCAGCATCGTCACTGCTGACCCTGTGCTGGTCCTGAGGGTGGAGCCTTGCAGTACAACCTGCATCACACTCCAAAATTTCCATCTCCCAGAGGACCTTTTATCCTGGGTACCCAACAGATGTGGGCTACCTGTGTTTTCATGTAGCACTGTGCCTGAGTTCACAAGCTATGTGGATATCAAAGCACTGGTGAGACAATTGTCTCCCCAAATCACCGTGAGCCAGAGTCACTAAGCTCTACCAAGCCCGTTTAGTCATTCCGCTGTCACAGTAGCATATTTCCCAGCAGAGGAAATGCTTTGGCAGTGTCAGGGTAGTTTACATTTCTCTGCATGGGATGGACTGAGGAACACCTCCTAGTATTTTCCAGGGTCTGCCAGCAAGCTGCCCAGTCAGCACGTAGCCCCAACCAGGTGTGACATTAGCATTAGCTGGTTGGCTGGCCAAGCTTATCAGACTTATTGGTCACTGCAGGTCACTACGTGGGATCAGGAGATAACAGAATCACAGAACAGAACAAACTTGGAAATTCTGGTGCCACATCAGCAGGAGCACATCCTCTTCACAGAATCACAGCATCACAGAGTCACAGAGCGGCGGGGGCTGGCAGGGCCCTCCGGAGCTGCCCCCGTCCAGCCCCTGCGTGAGCAGCACCCCCAGAGCAGGGGCACAGGACCGCGTCCAGGCGGGGTGGGAATGGCTCCAGGGAAGGAGACTCCACAGCCTCTCTGGGCAGCCTGGGCCGCTGCTCTGGCACCCGCACAGCAAAGGGGTTTTGCCTCAGATTTAACAGAGGAGAAAGGTTGGTAGCAGGAAGGAGGTGCAATGAGGTAACTTGTATGACAGTGCTAAAAGTTCTTGCCAGCATTTACCTGCTCAAGAACTGCAAGGCAGTTTCTTTGAGAGGAAAGATCAAAGTTTGCTATCCAAATGATATTTTGAATTTAAATGCTTGCATTTGTGGTAGTAAAATTAGGATTTGTGAAACTATAGTAGTTTTTTTACCCAGATGCTAAACTTTCTATTCATCACCCATACAGTTAATGACCTGTATGGATTTTTTAAGTTTTATTTTTGAAAAGGTTAGGTGGACTTCTATTTTCCAAAGGCTGAGAAATAGCATGGCAGTCCATCCCCTACTGAGAGAGCACAGTGACGTTTGGTTAACTTCTTACAACTTCTGGTGAAGCGGGTTTCACAACTTCCCTAGGTAATCTATTCCAGCTCTGCCTTACTCAGAGAAAGTTTTTGCAACATCTAGCCTTTTTCTTTTTTCCTTTCTTCTTTTCTTTCCTGGAAAATTAAGCCGATTAGATCTTATCTTTGTCCTTCCAGCAATGTAATCGCTGCCTCTCTTAATAAGAACCTCTCATGCACTGCAACTGCGTTATCATGTCCTGCCCTACTTCCAGCCTTCTCCTCTAGACTCAACAAACCCAGTTCCCCCGCTTCTCCCCAGAGACTGTTTTCTGAACCTCTTATCGCTGCAGATGTGCTCCTGTGCCCATGCTCCCTGCCTGGAGCAGCCAGGCTGCTTGCTGTCCCCCTGCGTAGCCTCAGCGGTGGCTTCTCGCTTCCCTCCAGCCGCGTGCTGCCGCCCCGCAGCCCCCAGCCCGGGCACCCCCTTCCCAGCCCTGGCGGCTCGCCCATGGCGGGGGCTGGCTGGGACGCTTGCCGGGGCCGAGCGAGGGTGCTGCGTGGGCGCGGGGGGCCTGCCGGGCCAGGTGCTGGGAGCACGGGTGCCAGGCCCCCGGGCTCTGTCGGGCGCAGGAACTGGCATGTGCAGTTCGCTCATCTTACCTCCCAGCCCTGCCAGGAAGCCAGCATCCTTGCTTTCTGGGGTTTGTCTTGAATTGCCAGGTTCGGGAAAATCACCAGCTCTCTCCTCGGATGCTCTCAGATCACAGGATCACAGAGTGGTTTGGGTTCAAGGGACCTTAAAGATCATCTACTCCAACCCCCTGCAGTGAGCAGGGACATCCCCAACTAGAGCAGGTTGCTCAGAGCCCCGTCCAGCCTGACCTGGGATGCTTCCAGGGATGGGGCATCCACAGCTTCTCTGGACAGCCTGGGCCAGGGTCTCACCACCCTCATTATAAAAAATTTCTTCCTTACATCCAATCTAAACCTACCCTCTTTCAGTTTAAAACTGTTGTCCCTTGCCCTGTCACTACCACTACAGACCCTGGCAAAAAGCCTCTCTCCATCTTTCTTGTAAGCCCCCTCTACATATTGGCAGGCCACAATAAGGTCTCCCCGTAGCCTGCTCCAGGCTGAACACCCCAACTCTCTCAACCTTTCTTCACAGGAGAAGTTAATTCGTTTCTGATTAATTTCTGGTAAACTGCTCTGGAAATCCTCTTAGGAGGCAGAGGTCCCGGGAACTCCTAGAGAGGAAGGGGTACCCAAAACCAGGTGTAAGTCCTCTCCATCGTTTTAGGAGCACCAGCTTCCAGGCTCAGTTGGTGTTATCTAGCCCCACATTTGGCTCTTGACAGTCCTTGTATCAGCTACTTCAGTGGACAGTAGAAAACCTGGTCATGTGCAGTGTTACACAACCAAATCCTTATAGTCCAAAGGCCCCAAACAGTTTATAGTTAGCTCGTTATTACCAATATTCCCATTAATACTTTATTACAAAAGTGGCACATTCTGCTGTTGGTTATTCCAGCCTGAAGAAAAGCAGCTTATTAGCGTTCCCTCTTCCCAGCATCCCTTTCCCCCCAAACCATCCTTATGTCCTTCCCACGTTCCCAACAGATTCAGTGTCCCTAAACCAAATATTTTGACCTGCTGCTGGGACAAGACATTACGTAAACTGCCAAACAACATGGATAAGGGCCAGTCTCTCCCTGCTGATCCTCCCATGGGGGTGCCAGTAAGAGCTCTCTGCCAGACCCAGCCACTGATCTCTGGCTATAGGAGCATGGTCGTCTTTGATTCCTCTACATGCATGTTAAATTTGATTGAAACGAGCCAGATGGGTCCTAAGTGACTAATGGAGGACTGACAGTGTGATAAAAAAGCCTTATTTCCTCAAGAAACTACAGAAGAAAACTCCATGAGCCTGTCAAAAGTATATAACAAAAATGATCCCCAAACCTTATTTTAATAAAGATCAAATGCAGCTTTTGAACTGTCTTCTGATTTTGAAACTTCTGTCTCATTCTGAATATATCTAAGTGGAAAGAAAATTTAGGAGGAGCAGACTGCCCCTGTATTCACAGGGAAGTGAAGGTAGGAAAACACTTTTTAATTCTCTTTTCCCACTTCATCCAAAGCCTCTTGGTTCTTGAGGGGAGGGGTGGGACAGAAGAGCTCTGCCCGCTTGCTGCAGCAAGCTTTGCATTGCATGCTTTTCTCGAGAAAGCTGGAAAAGGGCAGACAAGCACTCAAAAGCACCAGGCAGAGCTTTTGCTCCCCTTCCGTCAAGGGCCTGCTTCTGTGGGGTAGTTCCTGCAGAAACTGAGGTGCATTCGAGGCAGGCAATCTGGGTGAAGACCGGGGCTGGTGTTTGTCTGCCTGCATTTCAGTAGCCGCAATAGGGGTGCCTCCATCTGAGATACGGTCCGGGCTCCCTTCACAGTCACTGGAGAGAAATGGACACTGTTAGGCAGTGTTCATCTGACCTATTTTAGCTGTCTGCCTTAGGAGTAGGTGAATCATGCCCTAGAAATTCTTCTTGAATATTTGAATAAGGGGCTATTCTTGTTTTGTTCAATGACTTATGCTCAGTTTGTTATATGCAAGATTTCTTGCTTGTAAGTAATATTTTTTTTATTATTTTAATTTTTAGTACAGAGTTAATCTTTGCTGAAGATGAGGATGTGCTGATAAGACATCCTCCTCTGAAAGCTGGGATTTAAAAAAATCAGCAGTTTCACTCCTGTGATTTTGTAGTTTGTCTTCTGGAAGGTATGTGTGGAATAGAAATGATGAAGTATTAAGACCAAAGAAGACAGAAGCCCAGAGGGGAAAAAGATGAGCAAGTCAGAATCTGAAACAACATAGTCAGGAAACACAGATGATGTGGTTTCTGTAAAAAGCTTGTTTGTTCAGTTAGAGGAGAAGGGAATTTGTGTATGCATAGCTGCAGTTTAATTAACTGTAGGAATCGCGGTGTATATACAAAAAGGCAGATTAATTTATTGGATAGACTATCCAGTATCATATTATTATATTGGATATTATACAATAAAGGGCTATACTATTATAGATTTTATATGTGTGTGTGTGTGGTTGTACTCTTGTAGACTCCAAGTCTATGTGCATAAGGTGGCAGAGGAGCTTGACAGAGAAGGGTCTGGGTATGGAAAGTGGAAAGTGATGGAATAAATAATATTTTTATTATATCCAATGTTCCAGCTAGGTCTGCGGTTTTTAAAGTTGCATTTCTAACCCTTCAGTATAGCTTAGAAACACTTGAAGATGGGACCTAGCTTCAGAAATGGGCCCCTAATGTAAAGGTCTCCGTCTGTAAAAGTTAAGGATGATTTTTTCAGTCATCTCAGTTTTCCCTCTAGACCCCTTCGCCACCAGTGCAGCACGTGCAACAGGAGATCCGCAGCTGCTGGATTTTGAAATAAGTATGTAGGGATGCTCTGCTATTGCTTCTGCCCCTCCAAAGGTGGCAAGAGTTTGGTGTTGCTTTCTCTGTCTTCTTGCTTTTTCTCACTTCTTGCTTATTCAGTCAGTGTAGGATCATGCAAGGAGCAATGTGGGAAGTGGCTTAACTTGGTCAGACGTAGACCTGAGCTCTAATTCATGTTCCTATGAAAACATGGTTCTGTCCCAGCCATAGGTCAGGTTTAGAGGTTCTTCATCACGTTGTGTTCTCTCTACTGTATTTGCTTTCCCTCCCATTGAGCCCTTGTCAGGAGCTACTAATGATCTGCATTCATTGTTCCTTTTCTATATGCGTTTGCATGAAAGCTGTATTTTGAAGTACATGTCATATAAAACGTGTTTATAAACTTTACTTATGAAAAGGGTTATAGACTGAAGCATAAAAGACATTTCGTTGGGCAGAAGACAGAACTTCATTTAGAATGGATAAATGCATTGTTGTTACTCGGACGAAGCAGCATGCAAGCTATTCATGGAATGGCATTCATCTTTAATAAATATTTTACATAATACATGCAAGTTATTCATGGAATGGCATTCGTTTTTAATAAATGTTTTATGTAATGCTGACCACTTGGGACTCTCAGGAATTAAAGATTTGGTAACAGCGTGGTCTCTCATCTTCTTTTCCTCACTTTTGATCAGCGCTATAAAAGTGGTTGTAAGGTTTTTTTCAGTTCCAGACCCCCGGAACGTTTCCCGTGTATTGGTAGACTGCTGTACAGTACATGCAAGCCTATTAATAGATCTTTGCTTTTCTTTGTGACCTTTCATAGATTCCTCAGGACTAGTTTTCACCCCGCCCAAAAGTCAAAGGCTTGTAAATTGAAAATTGGCACTGTATTTGTGATGACTTCTATTTTGGGGGTATGGGATGCTATTTTAAAACATAATATAATTGGGGGTGCTTTCCTTGTTGCAGTTACTGATGGCAAATCATCCTGGTCTTTTCACTAGTGCAAACACTAATCTTTGGGAAGAGTGAGTGTCAGAAGCCTGGTTCCGAAGCCGTGGGGCCATTTATCAGCTGCACTGACACTTAGCCTTTGCTGGAGGTAGGCGCGAGGTATAGCAAGCTTTGGCCAGGAGGAACAGAAGATGTTTCGCATACCGAGTCACGGTATTAAATATGCTTTTTTACAATTATTTACAGTGAAATTCATTGTAAGAGTGAATCAGGTCATTGGTATTTAATCTGAACTAGAGTTGTGAAACTTCAGATGACTACGCAGGAGATAGGTTGCTGTGATGATGCATATCATCCAGGGCTATGTAGCTCTTCTAGGCAAAACATGTCCTTGTGGTTACGCCTTTTCTTGTATTTCTCCTTGCTTACGTAGAAAACCTGTATGTGTAATGATTCGAAGACTTTAAAGGCTTTTAAAATTTCTTAACTAAAATTATTTTTATAAATAAATGTCTCCATGTAAATATACATGTTTGATTATAATACATCTTACTGTAAATAAAAATGTATAAAAGTGTATTTAGAAAACAATGTAATAGTCCAGTCTCAAATGTTTTATCTCTGTAAGAGGAAGGAGAATTACGAACTGAGTTTTGTGGTGGCTGATTTTACAGTAGCATTATGTACAACATTTTTGGTTTATACTGCAGGGCGGGGGAGGGAACACTTTCTTTGATTTTTAATTTTGTGTCTTAATGGTATCGATAATCCACAGTGGTTTCTCTTGAATTTTTCTCAGTTGACTGTACTCAATGCAGTGAAGGCATGAAATATGCGTATTACGGTAGGATGAGCCTTCTGCAGCATGAACTAGATCATTAGGATTTAAATAGATTTAAATAGATCATTAGCATTTAAACTCGACCTCTAAGTTTGATAAAAATCTTTTTAGATCAGGTGTTACCCACAATGATAATAATATGCAACATACAAAGCTGAGCTGTCACTCCTTCTACTATCAAATTTATAGTTACAATGTTTTAAAAATATTTGTTCTTAAGGGTTTCTTGCTTTCAGAAAAAGTCTACATGCTGTTTGATTCCAAAGGAAAACGTGAGATTTACAGCTGAGATGGATGTTTATGTGCAAGGGCATTTTTTTTTTCCTGTTTTATGTGTTCATAATTTGTTTTAGGTAGCACTGGTTTATCTAAATCTTGTACATGATTTATTAGTGAATGCTAACAACTCAATAATACTAGTAGGGAAAGTATTGACAGAGGAATTTAGACTCAGTTCTTCAGCTCAGAATGTAGTATTATAAATAGTTCATACTGGGTCCCTTTTAAATTAAATTACTTATTATCTTATAGAGCTTCCTAGCCATTTTCTTCCCTTTCTATTTATTTTTGGGGGTTGTTTTGGTTTTTTTACTCCTTGTTTCTTGTCAACCCTGGGTACAATTCTGAGATCAAAAAAGCCGGTATTTGCACAGCTTCTTGACTGCCTGGGACAAACTCTAAATATATAAGCGGTGGCTTTGCCACAGTTTCAGATCTGCTGCAGTCATGATCATAATAAAGGAAGGAAAACAGACCCAAATGCACCATGCAAACTAAGATGGTTTATAGCTGGACTCAATGATCTTAAAGATCTTTTCCAACCTAAATGATCCTATTATTCTATGACTGGTTGGGTTTGTGTCGGTTTGGGTTTGGGTTGTTTTTTTTTTTTTGGGGGGGGGGGAGTGTTTCCCCTTGGCTTTAAAATATCAAATGCTCCCTACTCCAGTCCTGCTTTCTCCATTACCTGTTGAAATTGCAGTGGTAATCTAAGCTTGGCAGAATATTAGATTTCATCTGCCAGACACCAGATGATGTTCCAGCTTTTGACCTGTGCAATACTAGAAAAGGCCACACGAGGGATATTGCAGCAAGGTCGTTGAGACGCCATCAGAAAGCTGTCTGGTACTGATGGCTGACACTGGGTGTGAAAGAGTCTAGGCAAAAGTCCATATGGAACTCTAGCTAATTCATTAGACTTTAACATTGTTATATGAGGACTTAATTAGATCCCCTGTAATAATTCCAGAACACTCGCCAAAAGCTAGAGAATGACCACACGTAGTCATTAGAAGCCACAAAATACCTGTGTGAGTCAAAAAACCCTACCCAAGGAAGGGAAAACTCTTCATCTACAAGTAATTTCTAACTACTTCACAGGAATGTGTGAAATCACTCATTTGATCTTGGCAATCTCCAAGAAAACGCATGGGTCTCTGCAGTTTCTCTTAGACTAAGAAAACGGGCGCTGCAGCTGGCGGGAGGGTCTCTGCTAGAAGATGACAGGCTGTCGGAAAACACGGCGAGCAGAACACTGCGCACACACCCGCACAGCAAGGAGCAAGGCGAGCTGCCACGTACTTCTGGCACCGGCCAATTTTTTTTCTGTTGTTGGAAGAACAGACATGGCCTTAGGCTAGTAAGCTATGTTTTCGGTGTGACTCCTCATCACGATTCTGCTTAAATCGACTTTTTTTTCAAATTTTTCAAATTTTCAAATTTTAGTTTGAATCGATAGGATAAATCAAGAGTTAAGACAAAACGGGGTTTTGTTAGACTCAGTGCGTTACCTGGGAGAAGGCGCAGGATTCAGCCAGCCTGCTTTCTCCTGCAGGTGAGCTTGAACCGATGGGTCCTCCTCTGTGGCTTTAATAGCACCTGAACGTTTCTGGCCCTCCATGGAGGTGAATTAACGTACTTCATTTCTTTCCTCTGGCCTGAAAGTAATTCTGGACTGGTTTACCTTTGTCCGTCAGTCAGCCTGGTTCCTCGGGGACCATTTTTCCCCCCTTTCTTTTCAGTATGTGCAACAGGGGCTGCAGCTCCGTGTTACAAATTCTTCTGTGGTTTAAGAAGTTCCCTTTTCCAGTTACACGCCCCTGCCACGTACTACAGCTGAATGGCCTCTCCGTTACAGGCACTCAATGGCTGTTGTAACTGCTCCGTTGTAAATAGTTCCCTGTGGAGGAACGTGGAGGAAAGAATGGATGCTAATGTGGTGTTGCTTGGAGGCAGGAAGAATTGGTTGGAGTCAGGTAAGGGCAGAAAGCTTGCTGCCAGAGCAATTGCACCATACGGTTCCACCTTCAGAAACACCACCATGTGAAACTAAAAGATGCCTCACATTTTCCCTTTTAATCCCATTTTATGCCTGCTAAATCCATAATAAATCACCTAAACAACAGGCAATCACCTTGGGTGCCTTTCGCACTGTTGCCTGCAGTCAGTCTAGCCCCCAAACAATCGCCATGCCAGTTTTCTGCCTTTGCTCTGGTTTCCCCCATCTATCTGTGACCTATCTTTTAGCATGACGTTCCCCTTCTGGTTCCACCCCACCAAACCTCACAGCAGCCAGTCCCCAGGCAAACAGTAGCATTCCTGCACTCTCAGCTACTTCTGTGCTTGCTGCAAAACCACTCTCCCAAGAGACAGGCTGCATTTCTGAAGAGATAACATGCCAGTATTCCTCATAATATTATCATTATCTTCCTGAGAAACATTTTTCTTGACAGCAGATGAAATAATGGATTTTTGCATATCCTTTTTTCCGCAGTCTTAAAGTAAATGCTGTAGGAGGTCTGGTGTTTTGCTGAACCATCAGTGCTGTGGCTTTTCTTCTTTGGCTGACAACTCTACCTATTTTGAGTGGAATCTAGGCAGAAGTCACTACTGTTGCATGAAATGGTGGTGAGACCCTGGCCCAGGTTGCCCAGAGAGGTGGTCGATGCCCCATCCCTGGAGACATCCCAGGTCAGGCTGGATGGGGCTCTGAGCAACCTGCTCTAGTTGGGGATGTCCCTGCTCACTGCAGGGGGTTGGACTGGATGGCCTCCAAAGGTCCCTTCCAACCCAAACCATACTATCATTCTATACATTCTTTCTGTACTTGTGCCTTTGGGTGGAGCAAAGGCTTCGTCTAACAATATCCCCATCATTCCTTGCCCACAGCAGCAATTGCTCGGGCACCCTATAGGAGGAGCATGTCATATACCCCAGTAAGTGATTTTAATTGACTAAGCAGATTTTTTGTTTCTTAATAAATCTCTAGAATGTTAATTGTACTTTCCATCTTTAAATTATGCTTCAGAATTACTAACTGCCTTTTGGGAGTGGTCAGTATTTAGCATGCGTCTCAGGCACGTTATTTGACCACTATGTAATGTGTCAGCATGAGCTGACTAACTGGAATGCAAGTTGGGGGTTTTATTTGTAGATTTGATGCAGTATCATTAAATAGTACAGAATTAGCATCTTCGTCCACAGAGTCCACCTCTGGACACATGCTTAAGTTCGGGCAGCTCTTTATTTTTCCCCCAACATTTTGCAGCGGAACATCTTCCCTCCTTTTTTCTTCCAGTCTCTGCCTCTAACACCACAAAGGTCTTTCTCATCTTCACAAGCTTTCTAGGAAAGCCATGAATTGAAACACATGGTCTGTCGCACATGCTCTGTCTGACGTTTTCATCTGAGCTGCTCCTTCAGCCGAGGTGCGTGCGCTGCAATACCGTACTGCAAGCCGAGAGACCGCGCTTTAATCCGGACAGCGTGTCAAACTGTCTCAAACAGAAGCTAACATTCATGTTTAGAAGCCAGGCAAAGTATTGCTAAAGGAAGAAGGAAAGTCATTTCAGTTTCTGCTTTGGGCTGAGGTCTTGTTTATTTTGGCTCTTATTATGCTTGATTTTTAATTAAACTTGTAGATAGGTCATGTTATTGAAAAACCAGTATTAAATTAAGCTTCTTGTATTTGAAAGACATTTATCCTAAGCCGTGTTTTTCCCTGGAAAATTACCAGTGCAGCAATCCTTCGCACCGCTCTCTTTCCTCTTTCTCTTTCTCTTTTCCATGCCCCTGGGATCTCCCGTCTTGCTGCAGCTCTGGCTGCTCTCCCCCACTGTCTCCTTAGTCAAGCCTGTGCAAGAGGAGGATCTTGCTCCTCCTGCTTCAGTTGGTCTTCCTTGCTGGGGAGACCTGGATTCTGTCACCCCTGTCCGCTGCCTGCTCTGTGACTGGGACAGGAGGCTACAGGGGACAGACGTCCAAACACAGGGCCTTCCTTTCCCTAATTAAGTCCCTACTTCTAGGTGCTGGAGGATGTACCCGCTCTCTGGTTTTAACCTGCTACTCTGAACACAAAAAGATGCTTTTCCCACAGAAGGCAAGGTAACTCCAGGGTAACGGTGCCCATAAACACAGGAGGCAATCAGCCCGGACTCCCCATCCCTTCCCCTGTGCTGTGGGTCAGAGCACGCCACTGCGGCAGGACAAAAGGAAGTAGGAGAGAGTGTCCCAGCAGCAAAAGTCTCATGGAAGAAGACAACAAACCCCAAAATCTATCCATGTTACATCAAACCACTTGTGCCAAGAAAACAAACTTTCAGGTCAGGGCAACAGCCCATGAGACAAAGCCAACCTGCCACAACTCCGTAAGGACTTTTCTTTGTTTACCCAATCTGCAAGTGTGTACTTGACGGAGGAATGGCGCAGGAAGAGAGGTTGAAGCAGTCAGGGTTGCCCTGAGCCCCAGGGTACGAGCATGAGAACACCACTGTTTTGCAGAGCTGAGAAGGTGCCACTTGGGTTTTGTGCCGGGATACTTAGAGCATTTCAAAGCAAGCCACATGTTCCTTTAAAATGCCAGCAGATCCATCTCTAGAGCATTTTCTAAGCACATTTTGCACACTTCTCAATAACTGCTCGTGGCTGGTGTCCAGACAAACTACTAAGATGGCACACTTTGATGTCTGCAGAACTTGACATTTAAGCACACAGGCTGGCAAAACTACAAGCTGGTAAGCAAGCTATGAGGAACCCTCGCTGCTAGACATACCAGCAGACTTGTTTAGGCTCCCTGTTCTCGGATTCCATTGATTCACTGAGAAAGGCACAGCTAAACCAGGCACGATGCCATTTTTTGTGGCATAGACTTGTGCAGTTCCCTAGGCTTTGTTTCTTGCATAAGGAGTAAGACAGGTGGCTGTAGAGAAGTTCAAATAATTGCTGCTGGGCATCTAAAGCAATGATTCATGATTGCAGTTTCCCATTTGGTACCCGTGATGATTAAACTCAGCTAAGCCTCTCCTCCCCTTCCCTCAAACGTTTTCTGCCTGTCATACTGACACAGCCTTTTGTGTGTCTGTACAGCGGATTGGATCAGGAACTGATCCGGCTAAAAATAACCGAGGGTAGAGTGGGGAACTATTACTCTTCAGCCACTGAAAATTTCCAGTCTGAGTCACGATGCAGTTGCACACACAGATACACTGGCACAGCGAGCAGAGCATGGGAGTAAAATGACCACGAGGACACACAGAGGCAGAGATGAGGGACACTCATTTTGCTTTTGAGTGGAATGCAGGTGGAATCCCTGCTTCAGTGGGCCGAGCCGGGTAGTACACACCTGGCAGCTCCACTCCTCAAAGGCACTTAGCAAGAGATGAGCACCGCTTCCAGCCGTGTAACGTACATTTGGAAAATAAAAGATTCATAAGCTGGTCCTCCTCTGGAAATATTTCTTGTGTGCAATAAAAAGGGTACAGCTCTGTTTAATGTCTTTGTTCTGCTTTCTTTTAACTTGTTGTTGTTCCCCCAGGGCTGTTGTTTCGTGATGTGGGTCGCATGGTGGCAATAGCAATTTAAGGAACCGCTGAGCTCTTTGGATGTTTGTTACTACCCGTCCCAGACTGCCATTTTCCCTCACTTGTGCCAAGCCTGCTGTTTGTGGAGCTGTGCTGAACGCTGGATCAGGGAAGCAATCCAAGTTAAAAATAACCCAGCGGGTGGGGATGGCAAGAGCCTCAGCCGTCCGATATAATCTGCTGTCACAAGTCAGCGAGAGCTGTTTGCAGTTGCAGGAAGTCATGAAAGCCCAGCCTCGGACATACCTATTTGCTACAAGAAATATGACATTTTCAGCCAGCTGAAGAAGCCTTTTGAATGAGAATGTAGGAATCCTTCACCCGTGCCGCTGTAAGGGACAAGAGAGAAAACCTCACTGCGCACAGATGCCAGCACAAAACATCTTCACACAAGCTTTACTTTAGCCATCCTTCGCAGGACGGTTTTGCAACAAAAGCTAATGGCAGTGTCTGCTGTTCAGCTGATATATGTTGTTTATTCTGTGGATTAGGGAGAAAGTTACCGTGATTTTTAATTTTTAAGTGCTGGAAGGGTACTGCAGATACAGGGGGCTGTGCTAGCACCAAGCAAGAGAACAGAAGAGTATTCTTCACAGGCATGAGTCTAATAGCTCTGCGTTATGGAGAGAGGTACCAATTTGCAGATGTATTCCAGAAGAACACCTCTTCTTCTCAGCTCTAGAAAAAACACCACCACCGCTGTGATGCACCAGTACTAACCTACACGATCACAGCAGCAGCGAGGCAATTTTCACCTATTCATAGGCTTGGAGGGGAGCATCTGTAATTATTCATTCTCTCTTGTATTCCAAGCCATATCTGGGTGTCTTCTGGCTTCTCTTTTCAGTTCACGGTTCGTGCCTCCTGGGTTGAGTATTTTTAAATACCAGACATTTCCTTTTTCTCCCCCTCCTACTTGTGACTTGGCATTTCACTGCTTCCCTCCCCAGGAATGCCCCTGCTGGGAGCTGGCTGGTTCAGGCACTGACAGCAATGAAGGTGAAACATCAAGAGCTTCAGAGCCTGAGGAATTTCAGGATCTTCTCAGGTTACCTTTCTTGAGAAAGGAATTCACTCTTTCTTCACATGCATTAGTGGCTCACTGAGGTGGAAGGTGCAGTTGAAACCCACAGTTACACTAACATTAGCAGCTACATCACATAACCAAATGAAAGCAAGTGCCTGAGGCTTAAGGCAGGACATGGCTTAAGGCAGGACATGGCTACCCTAAGGCAAACTCTGAATGCACTCCCACCAACCTCTGGGCTCAGAATAGGCCTGAGACATAACATCACTGTCGATCACGCCAGGTAACTCCTTAGATTTCAAGGGTCCAGAAGTACCATCATATTTTGCCATCTTCTTTCAACTTTATAAGAATGTGAGGACTCACGTTAAGTGATTGTAATTCTTCTCCCTCCAGACACAGCGAAAAATGTTTTGTTCCACCCCTCTGCCCCCCCCCACTCCCATTGCTCCTTCCCTTGTTATGATAATAGTTAAAAAGATATCTCTTTTTTTTTCTCAATAAAACAGCTTGTGGTTCCTGTTTGACCCTACGATGATATGTCCAATGAATTGGGAAGATGTCTGCAATCTCTCTAATGCGTACTATACCTAAACTCTGGCTTTCCTGTTTTGCTTGGTATTTGCACCTGCCTGAAGGCATAGAGAGAAATCAAAGGTCAGCTGTTAAAGAAATGAGGCAAGAAAAGAAAGCAGTTGACCAGCCAAGAGGCATCTTAAGCACAACAGCCACATGCAGAGCTGTGGGAAGCAACTTCGCAGTCCCTATCCTAGAAAAGAAGATCTTCTGCTAAGCCTGGGAAAAGACAGATCAAATGACGTAGGCCTGTCAAAATCTCTGCCTTCTGTAAAGACAGATGCACATTGTGTGTGCTTCGGGGTGATCTGCAATAAGCAAGGAGAGACTGCTCTGTTGTGAGGGAAAACATGGACAGAACAGGGACTGACACAGAGAAGCCTCTTCTGTGGTTCTGTGCTTAAAGACGGGAAAGCGCAAACACCTGAACCATAGCTAGGTGGAGTTCAGCAGTATTTTGGTGGTGGCCAGCTTGAGGCAGAGACGTAGCAGGCAATAGCTCAAAGCAACATATGACCAGCAGCAGAATTGCAAGAGCTCTGGAAAGCGAAAAAAAAAAAGAAAGATCTGAGGGAAGAATTACTTTGGGGTCTGGAGAACGGTGACCCTTCTGCCGGGCAGCTGTTACCACCTCCAAATCACCTCATCTTCCCAGCAGCTTCAGTCTTCCCAGCTCCCCAGTCTTTCTTCCCGGCTGCTCATCCCATTTCAATCTCTCCTGCTTACCCTTCCCCTCACATGGTGGCCTGGTTCAACCCTTCACCTTTGTGATGACAAAATGTCTTGCGACACCTTTACTTCGGCTACGTTGCCCTTCTTAGTAATGCCATGCCGTTACCCTTACCCCTACCCATGCCCAGTGCAGGGACATAGGCTTGCGCAGGCCAGTTATGCTTGCAGCATTACCAGAGAAACCTTTCCGAGGAAGCTTTGTCAGGCATCAGACCAGCTGCGTTTCCAGGCAGAAGAACCTTACTTGGTGCGGCCTCCCGAGGCCCGTTGCGAGTTCTGCGAGCAGCTTTGGTTTTTTGGATGAAGGTCACTTGGGTCAATTCCTCGAGGCTGTGCAGCTGAGGTTGCTGTGGTGTGGCAGAGTTATTTTGAACTGCCTGTCCGTACGGCTATTCAGACAAGTCTCTTCTAAGCAACGCTGACCTTTACATCCAATGGAGCTGTGCTTTGCACAGAGAGTGCCAACGAGAAGGGAATAAATGAGTTTGCACATCTTTGCACTCTGCATCCATGAGGGTGTTTGGACCCGGTATGGCCTGCTTTAATTGATGGGTGCTTTCACTTACCCTTGAAGGGCTACTGTCCCACCCACCCCAACGTGCCCCCCGGGCACAGTCAGCTATCTGCAGCTACAGATACCTCCATAACAAGGCTCAGGAAGAAAGAGGAAAATTTTGCTTCCCCTAAAAAGCCTGGCTCCTGGGCTCTCTGGTTCCTAGGCTCTCGCATCTGTTCACGTGAATGAGTGTCCCGAACAGGCCAGGCCTCTGAGAAGAAAACCAGTCAGTTGCCGAAGTCCATCGGGCCTGCAAAAGTAGCATTATCAGGTGGATTAATGCATTTTCTGCTAAGAAAGCCAGCAAGCACCTGCACGAGAAAAGGGAGGGGACGCTTGAGAGGTGGATCAGTCTACTTGCGAGATGTATCAGGTTTGGCATAGAAAAGCTGAAGGCCCTTCAGAGCTTGGGACAAAGGGCATAGGCAGCAAAGCAGATGCCTCTTCTGGCCTCCGTTTGCTCCATCTCCTCAAATATCCTGTATCTTCCTCTTTTTTTTAAGAGATGGAGGCTCCTGCTGTTGTGCCTCTGGCTATTCAGACCAGCGTTGCTGGGGTAAAAAGGAACCAGGGCCAGAAAGAACACAGTTTGCTGTGCACGCAAGGGCAGTTTTGTTCATTTGATGTATCTCAAAAATTGCTTTAGAGATTGCGCATTAAATACTTTTAAAATTTATTAAACACATAAAACACACCTCTTGTCCAAGATCAAAATAAATTTGTCTTCCCAGTCATAAACAATAAAGCAGAGAGGAATGTAAAAGAAGTTGGATTTCAGTCATCACTATTACACATACTTTGTCAGCAGGGGACTGGAAAACTGGATGCCACACAACCCAGGTGACAGAACTGGGGAGATGATCTCCTTAGAGCAGCTGCAGCTCTGCTAGGACCAGGTTCATCTACCAGCAGGATGGCATGTCCCTGCAGAATAAGGTTCTGCAGAATAAGGTTCTCCCGTAAAGGAACGGCAAGCACTGCGTGCCATCCTCTGGCTTTTCAGATTCACGCAGAAACGTTAGATGAAAATGAAGACCAATTCTAAGAATATCCCTCACCTCCAGATTCGTATTTGCATTGCACAGCAGCTGTGCTAAGTGATAGCCACCCCTCTGTGAAGGATGACGCATTATTTCCAAACCTGGTCCTGCCGAGGGCCAAGAAACTGATGCTCAGGAGGTCACTCTGGGGAGAAAGAAAGAAAAAGAGATGGGATAACAAAGAACACGAGGGTGACAGATTTTATTTCAGAGATGTCATTCATCCATTTGTCTATCTTAGGTATTTCTAAAGTGCCATAGTCTCACTGTAGTATCTAAGCACCATTAGCACAACAGGAATTTACAGCATTCTACAGAGCTCCCTCAGCTGGCAGGAGGATCTGGGCACCAGCTGGCGACCATGGGTCTGGGATGGAGCGTGCTAGGGACGGTCTGCCGGAATGATAGTAGCTAATTACCTTTTGCTTTCTCCAGTAGTCTCCCACTACGATCCTAAGGGAGGAGATGGCCGGTAGAGAAGCCAGTGAACTAGCTGCTGTGAAAGCAACCCTTCTGTTTCTTGGCCTCTTGCACATGCCCATACCTCTGTCTTCTGAATTTGGCTCGTGAGTTTGTGCTGCCCACAAAGCAATTAAACCCCTGGAAGAAGAGGAACATACCCTGTAACTTCTGCAGCAGCAAAGCAAGGGTGGTGCCCAGATCCTCCTCGCCAGCTAGATGATCACAAGCAGCAAAGGGCTGACAGGCTAGGGGAAGTGAATTATTTCAGCCAAGTGACACTGAACAGGGAAAACTAACAGTGGCTGTGGAAAGGAACTCCAGAAATGTGCTTACACTGGTGAGCAATCCAATCCTAGCCGCCAAGACTACTGCACCGGCAATGTGCTGTGAACCCTAAGGCCACTTTGATTTGGCATACAGTTTAAAATAAGTTCATAAAGATCTTAGAAATAAATGCACGTCAACCCTTTGAATTTATAGAGCACTGTTAAGTATACACAGCACTTCACAAAGCATATAGAAAGGAAAAGAAAATGCTCTGAGGACTGCTGTGAAGGCATATTCGGGGCAGCTGGCTTCTCAAACCAGAATCTCGATGTGAGAGGGTTTTCCTTCGACTTGCTCGGCTTTGTGCAAGCCTGGGTCCTATTTCATTGATCTGCTACACTGACTCCGTTCAGGTTGCCAAAAGAAAAGCTGCATTCACAAGATGCCTTTCCCCGGCAAACAGGGCTTCTCAGCCAAACAGTTTTAGTACTGTAGATTTCCTTTAGGAAACTTAAACTGGAATGGATCAGACCCACATAAATTGATCAGTTCTACAGCTGGACTGCAACATAACCTTTGAATTCAGTTAAAAATGAGCCTACCAACTGAGAGGCGTAGCATCCCTTCTGAAAGTCTGCTAGCAAACGAAAATCCTGATGCTTCTGGAACCAACTAGATGACCATTAGTCACATTTCCAAACCACTTTCCAGAAGTGGAATAGAAATCAAGAAGTCATTGGTTTGAAGCTGCTCATAAAAACAAACAAACAAACAAACACAAAGCTAAAAGCAAAAATGTGCATTTGCAAACGAAGGCTTTGGTTCCTGTGTAAACAAAGCCCACCCCATTTCTGAAAGCTCCTTCTTCTTCCCTGAGCAGCTGCACATAAAGGTGCCTTGTTCCTCTAGGAGCTGCAAACAATTTCCTGCTCCCCCTACAGCTCCTTTTTATTAAACTATATGAACATAACATTTTGTCAGCAGTTGAGTGTCAAGAAGTGGCTTGGGGCTTGCAGAGGGGATCCCTGCGATCCCTTGGAGAGTAGCAAGTTCTGTAGAGCAAGCCCTTCACAAGCATCCCTGGCCAGCAGCTGCTCAAATCCATGGATAATCTTTATTTCCTTCATCTCTTCTCCACCACAGCTCCAGTCCTTTCACTGGCTTCAGTCTGCATTCCTTTTCCCAGAGACCTGCTGAAGCCATGGAGCCAGTTGCAGGATTAGTAAGGTACATTGCAAAACCAGAAATCTTTTCTAAGCTCCAGCAGTGCTGGATAAGCACACCAGTCAGGTATTGTAACGAAACTGATCAGCAGCAAAACAGTCAAAAATATAAACAATGTAAAGTGTTGCACTGCAATTCCTTGTAGTTAAAACCACGAGGGAGTTATATCCTACAACAGCCACTGATACATACCTGTGTAAAACGAGGGGGAGAGCACTACACTGAGTGACATTTAGAAGTCATTCCTCGCAACCATAGGGGCCACGCATTTGTAAATAGATATATAAATAAACCAACTCAATTCCAGATCTTACACACACACACACACACACACAAAGTAATCAGTGTAAAACTGAATGTCCTGATGTGAAAATTCACGTGTTGGTACAAAACCTATTTCTCCCAGCTTCTTACTGAGAAATGCTGGTATATACAGGATGCTTAGCGTTTTGAGAAGCACTGATACGGCGTAGTGTCACACAGCTGGCCGTTTTGACCACTGCCACGGTGTGCGCACGCATGATCACTCACGTGCGAGTGTGAAGATACACTTAGCGTAAAAGCTAGTTCATACATGTGTGAATATATACATAGAATGTTATTCACGCACGCGCACACTGGTCAAAATGGGACTTGAGAAATACTGGTATGGAATCAGGTCAGTCCTAGTACACTGTTGTTCTGTCCCATTTTGCGATACAGCTTACGCCAGCCCACTTGAACCGCACCTGTGAACCCAAATTCTGCAGAAAGAGGAGACTACCAGTACAAACTCACAGGTGACCTCCGTACACCTGCCAAGTTGCGTACCACAGTCATAGCAGCAGCAAGTATCATTCTGATTATTTTTTTTTTTAAGCCTCCAGGTATGATAGTTTCCTACATCAGTTACCCACCAGTTCCGAGATTCCAGAACAGGCCATGTCCCTATCCTGCAGCTCCCTCCTTGCTACCATCCACGCAGGATTTGCAGAAAACCTCTGCAGGCCTGCCTTCCTTCTCTGGTTCAGGGTATGCCTACATGTTCCTTCACAGACTCAGGCGGTCTTTGCCTGTGCTTCAAGTTGACCTGCATGCTGTATATGCATAACGCAGAGTCTCCAGCTTCTCAGCAGGACTTGCTTAGCTTTGACCTTCCTGACTGCCGTATGAAACACAGAGCTGGCTCAGACCACAAGCATGGTGAGCTTCCATAGACCTGTGCAATATCATATAGGTCACAACATTTCAGCTGCGCGTGGAATAAAGCCCCTTAAGGACCCCATCTCCCATCTTATTTCCCCTGACATGACCACACATGCATATGCTGCATGATCAAGCAGCTTCTCATCGTGTGACCTGATGTCGTGCGTTCTCTCCTCAGGCTCCCAGGCAGACACCTCACGGGGGGGTGGGAGAAAACATCTGCAACTTGGCCACGTGGCAGCTGGCATCCAACTCTAGTACCAGGGGAAGAGGACGACGGGGCTTTGGGATGCAGAACTACCCACCGCAACCACTGCTTGCTTTTTGTCCATGCCTGAGGTGCGTTGGGAGGAGGAGGTGACTAAAAAGGGCAACATAGGCCAAAGGCATTGCTCTGGCCAGCTGCCTGTAATCCAGGGGCCCTGGTGTAGCCACACCCTTGTCCCTTAGGCACATTTTGGACAGGCCTGGACCAGGAGCTGCACCCCAGATCACCCCAGACCGCATCTAGTGACACTGCCTACCACACGTGCACCCGCTGGTGTGAGACTAAGTAGGAGTTGCGACTGAAGCTCTTCCCACAGTGGGAGCACTTGAAAGGTTTCTCCCCAGTGTGGGTACGACGGTGACGGATGAGGGTAGAGTTGTCACTGAAGCAGGTCCCACACTCGGCACACTTGTAGGGCTTCTCCCCAGTGTGGGTGCGACGGTGCTGGACGAGGTGCGAGCGCTGGCTGAAACTCTTTCCACAGTCAGGGCACAAGTACGGCTTCTCACCCGTGTGGACCCGCCGGTGGATGACCAGCTTAGAGCTCTCGCTGAAGCACTTGTTGCAGTCAGCACACTTGTACGGCTTCTCGCCCGTGTGGAGCCGCTGGTGGGCAATGAGGTTGGAGCTGTCGCTGAAGCGCTTCCCGCACTGGGGGCACTTGTAGGGTTTCTCCCCCGAGTGAAAGTTGGCGTGGCGGAGCAGGCCTGAGTTCTGGTAGAAGTTCCTCCCACACTTGGCGCAGACGTAAGGCCTCTCGCCCGTGTGGTTGCGCTGGTGCTGCACCAGGTGGGTGCTCTGGCTGAAGCTCTTCCCGCAGTCCTTGCATTGGTACGGCCGCTCGCCCGTGTGGACGCGCTGGTGCTGGATGAGGTGGGAGCGTCGGCCGAAGCTCTTGCCGCAGTCAGCGCACATGTACGGCTTCTCCCCGGTGTGGATCCTCTGGTGGCGGATCAGGTCGGAGCTGCGGTTAAAGCTCTGCCCGCACTCGATGCAGATGTAGGGCTTCTCTCCCATGAATGCTCGCTGGTGGACCACTGTCTCCTTCCGCTTCCGAAAGCCGCAGCGAGGCGTCTTCCCCGGCTCTGGGGAGAGAAGGTCTGGCCTCGGACGGGACGCTTCCTGGTGGCAGCCCGGAGGAGAAGCTTCCCTCATGAAAAAGTCAGACGCGGCCCCGCGGGGTTCGGCTGCCTCCGGCCCGTCTCGCCGGAGATCCCCCTCATTTTCACTCATGCTCCCATCACCTGCTGGGGCAGACGGGAGAGCCCAGACACAGCGACGCGTTTAGTCACGGACCCTCTTCTCCCCACACGGCCCCAGCCCGGCCAGGTGCTCCCTCCTCCTCCTCCCGGCTCCATCCTCCCCGGGGCTCCCCGCGGCGGGCACGCAGCGGCTCCCCGCGCCGGGGCGCCGGGCCAGCGGAGGAGCTGCCGGGAGCCGGGGCGACGAGGCGGAGCGGGGAGGCCGGCAGGCAGC
>VZTV01101570.1:4571-21932 GCA_013400875.1 Anhinga rufa
TTTCCAACACTTCTGCTTGCAACATACCTAGGAGCCTTATTTAATCTCACCTGCAATCCAATTAAAAGCCTCTCAAAAACTCACACCTGTGCCAATTGTAGATTCACATCACTGCTTTGTAGTCATTAAGTCTACGAGTTAACGTTTTTATGAGTACAACTAATCTAGTTTATCAACAAAATGCTGGAAGGTTTATGTGCTAAAACAAGATAATCAGTATTCATGCTTCAAGATTTCAGCAGGGGTCAGGAAGGAATTATCTTGTCTTATGAAGCATTTCAAAATGGCTAATTATGTTTGTTCATAAAATTTGGTCCTAAAACAATTGAAATCAGAGTAAAAGCTATTGAACTTTTAACTGTGAATGACTATTTTGGCTGAGGTGTTGATTTATATCAGAAAGTCTTGTGATCATTTTATTCTTCGGTAAAGACCAAAAAGATACACCTTGAAAATACAAACACAATAACATATAAACCTCCATCTCCATATTGCTTGCAAAGGTTGGAAACATACTGTTGAGAGGCAATTGCTGATGAACCTATATTTCGATATATGTACGTATGTGTGCATGCAACCATATTCTCTGAGACACGTGATTTTAAAGCAGTAGTCCCCTCAGCTCGCATAACTGAGTCAAGGTTGTTAAATATTAACCGTGCGCAGACAGTTGCCAAATATCTCTTGTAGATCCCAAAGATACCGTACTCACATAGTCTGAAATTTTCTACTTTGCTAGAGATATTTTTTAAAAGCCAGAAGTTCCTTCATGCTCATACAGCAGCAATCACCCAGCAATGGAAAACCCACCTAGAACCTTAGATAGATGAGGACAAATAAAATCAGAGTAATGAGAAAGAGAAATACTTGTAATTCAGCCAGGAACCCTTTTTTTTCTTAATGGATTCTTGCTCCCAATCCACCCAGAGTAAATCAAGAGGCATGTGGCATGTACTACAGATGGATCAGCCGTGGTAAACATAAACAGCTGCACATATCTGTTACACAGGTGCTTGGGTTTAGACTCGCTGGATAGCCAAGAGCAGTCAGTTTTTGGCAAATGCCCATAGTTCCACGGATTGGAAGAGAAAAGACAGTGAGAAAGTAGTCAGCTGGCACTAGCACTTTCCATAGCAGGCCCCAAGCCTGAGCCAAAGCTGCCCGTCTCATTCCTCGCCCCATATTCTGAATCACTGTCAAATTCCTGAACTTATTTTGCAATTCAGTGGGAGGTTTTTTTGGCTGGAACTATTGGAACAGAGACACTGGGATACTTAGTACCTCTGTGTACAGTACTGAGCCCTTCAGCTGTTGATTATTCTGGGGCAAAAGTGCTTGGTTTTGGGTTGGTTTGGTTTTTAACTCTTGGTTGGTTGGGGTTTGGTTTTTTTCCCTCTTGGTGCTTTTATTTTTTTTTCCCCTTGGCTGCTTTGGCTCGGTTCCCTCCCCGCCCCCAACTGGAGGGGACGGAAGGGCGAGAGCCCTTTGTGGACAGGCTGGCATTTGGCAGTGCCAGCGCAGGCTGCTCTTTACTGGCTGGACACGCTGCAGGTGTAACTGAAGTACGGTGATGTTTATTATGTCCCTCTAAATAGCTGCTGCTGATGTTGCAGAACTGGTGCTGAGCCAGTAGAAATGCATGAACCATAATCAAGCCTGAGAAGACAATGTTATAATATTGACAGAGACAAATATATATCTCCCCACTGTTAGCGTTACCTTCAGATTAATCTGTGTGATATCTGCATATGACAATGGGCCAATCACTTGCTGATCATCTCTTGTGATAGGAACATTAGAGAGGCCTACAGAGGTCACATTAAGCTTATACATCATGAAATCATATATATGCATTTTTCTGACAGTTCCATCAGTTTTTCATAATCCAAGATAATTTTCTCCCCAATGCTCTACTTCAGGAACGTAAGTCCTTTTTTTATTATTATTTTACATTGCAAAAATGCCTTTCCAACTATGAGCTGATAGAGATTTGCCTCTGCTCCTTGCTATTAAGAGATGCATCTGAGTTGTCTATTCATGAAGATCTAAATTGGGCACACATATTTATGTGTTTACAGAGCAGTAATCTCTGCTCTATAAATAGCCTGAACATCTAGTGACCAAAGAGGGCCAAAAAGCCAGGCTTCCGCTTAAACAGAAATTTGGCTTTATCAGTATGATAAACCTAGAGTGATGGCCAGGGCTTAGGTCTGCAAGGTCTGAGCAGCCATCCCAAAAATCCAAGCTATGAGTGTAAAATCTGCAATTGGGAGGAAGCCTGGAAATCTTGGAGGGATCTTAGTTCTGCTAGAGACAGCTCCTGGGGTTTGACGGCCCCTGTTCCAAGCCAGAAAGCTTCAACTTTGGTTGGTCCAGCTATGCAGACCAGAGTGCCCTAGACCAGGTACTCTGAACATCCCAACTTCTTCAGTTTTTGATAGTCCACAAGGAGCACAGACAGGATTTCACTCAAATAATGCTTAACTTTACTGAAAGCTTATCTAACCCAAATTCCTTTAGACAAAACATTTAAAGTGCAAAAACTGGTGGTTTTAATTAAACAGAGTTTTGCTGAGAAGTTTCTGACTTCAGTCCTCTTATGACTACCTCTAAAATACGTGTGAAATGTCTGTAATTTAATCAGTGTGCTGTTAGCTTATAAACCTAATGACAACTGGTTTAATGCCAGCATTTTTGTTGGCACTGCAGTTCATTTCATTATAATCTTTCAGCAGCTCTGGGACTAAATTCAGAGTTCTTGCTTTGGATATCAAGAATGGTAAGAAAGAATCAACATGCTGTCTCTGGTTTCACAGAGAAACCTGGGTTTTTTGCCTCTTTTGAGCCAAAAGAAAACATTAATTAACAACATTACATCTTCAGTGAGGTCTGCGTAAGATATTTCTCTAATATGTAATCATCATTTCAAGCACTGACACAGTATCCTCAAACAATTTCCAGCATAAGTTTGTTTGACCTTTAGTTAGAAACTACCCACAATGGGGACTGGTCTTTTTTCACTCTTCATTACCTTATCCACTTACATCCAAGTACTTAAGGTTTTCCTATTTTTGTATAAGTGTGGGATATGAATATATGACTACATGATATATTGATTTCATATGAATGATAAATGGAGATATTATTTCCCAGCATATGAAAAAATACAAAGCTAGCAATTTATTCACACCAAGAAAATCAGTAAAACCACAATTCAAAAAGTGGTTTAACCTTTATTTTAGTCTGCTTTTCTTTCCTCTTCCCTCCATCCTTATTCATTCTTAAGAACGTTGTAGGCATGGTATGCATACGGTGGAAAGGATATTAGTCTTCAAATAGACCTTATCCAGCCTAGCTCACAGCACATACAGACAAAGGACACCTTCCCAGCAAAATATTTTATAAACTGCTTTGCAACCTGCCCTGCCTAAAGGTTACTTGTGCATTTTAATTAGCACAGATTTTTCTTCCCCCATTGTTTAGGCTGATTAGATAGACAGTGAAATACAGCTAAGAGGAGGATATCAAAAGAGACAAATGCTGCTTTTAAACATGCTCAAGTGTTGCTGGTGCTGTTGAGCCTCACTGTGGCAGATCAGTACCCAATATGTCTATGAAGCACACCACATAAATAAAATGGGGACTGAGTGCCAAGCTGGCTCAGTGACGGACAGAAAGTTCATCCCTCTGTATTTTTTTGTGGTTTGTTTTTTTTTTTAAGTAGCTCGTCAGTGGCATGAGGAACATCTGATAAATACCCAATACATGGTAGACAGACGTCTCCATGTGACTATTAACAGCAGTATCTATGCTAATGTACATAATTAGCTAGTTACATGTGGTATAAACACGAAGCATAAAGAGGGTTTTTTAATCCCAGATAATCTCAAATTTTAATCAACTTGCTCAAAAATGACCAGTTTTTTTGACTGCATAGGTTTGACTGTAGTTTTTGGAAATACTGTGCTAAAAACTGGTCTTCCATAATTTAGTCAGGAAATAATTGTATTCTTTTGGAAATAACTGAAAAGATGATAAACCATCATCTGTTGCAGAATTTGGCCTTTCTGCAAAAATAAATCCTTTCAGAGTAGGGATCCTGTGTAGTCAAACTGATTGCCAGAAAGAGAACACTCACTGTTCATTATCTAGATCTCTTCGGTCTACTCAATTCGGGAGAAATTTTATAAGAGCTTGCAATCCCTAGAACAGAAGATAGATGCACTGAAATGCTATTACATTTACAGAAAGCTTCAGGATAATTTATTTATGAGATGAGTTGTTGCTTTTACATACTCCTTATGTTTATCAAATTTTTGGCATTTATTCTTCCTGGTCAGGCCAGTGAAAAGCAGCTAATTAAGGTATTATTCATGTGTACAACTTCCAACGCCACCCAGAAGTATGAAGAATTATCCAACGGGGGTTTTTTTGAGGATTTTAATAGAATCAGCTGGAGTAGGTAGAAATGGATCCAGGAGATGCCTACTTGCATTGCAACTGGAGCTCACTTGACCATGTCAAAGAGCTGGGTCCTTCCCACCAAGGTCACAATGTCCCTCTGCAGTGATATTCTTCCCGGGTTCCCCAAGAGAAGCAAGGGCTTGCTTTGCGGCCAGGTCCCACTCTCCTGCTGAGAGCTGGCTGGCTGAGCAGGGTTTTCATGGCTGCTTTCTGATGAACCTGCCAACCTGCAGATCGATGCTCTTATGCAGACATAAAAACTTGTCTGTCATGTTCCAGTAAATGTGGGGCTGTCCCTTGACTAGGAGGCAACTTGGTGGACAAAATATATCATAATTGGAGCTTACATCAATAGCAGAGACTTTTACCAGCTGGAGACAGTGGGTGCTTGAGCAGGGAAAGCTGTGAATCTGTTACATTGTGAATCTGTAGGTCTTTACTCCTTGACAAATGAGATTGCAGAAGCGGAGTTTTTCTGGCTTGTTTCACCATTGTACTTGCACAGAGTGCTGATGATTTAGGCCTTCAATACATAGTTTGAATACTCTCCTCCTATGGCTTTGTCCTAGAGATTTGGCCATAAAGAGGCAATGATTTAGGCTTTAATGGCAGCAGTCTTAAAACTTTTTGGTCTAACAAGCAAATATGATTTGGTGCGTCTGGCAAAGTTGTTATCTCTTTATGTTTATGTCAATTAAATTATGTCTGAAGCAAGGTTTAAGCGTGGTGGCACTGCAGTTAAAGATCAAAATCAATTGTGTTTTGCATGGCAATACTGTAAAACACTGCTATTTCTATTAAAAAAAATCAATTTTTCTATAACAGATTACATTGTTTCTTTGAAGTGTGAATTTAAGCAGCTAGTGTTTATAATAATATGTACATCATTAATCTTCAGACTTTTATCTCTACAGTCATATTTAACACAGTGAAGCTTCAAAGGGTATGAATGCCTTATATGGTTTATTGAGATATGAGGTAAAATATAAATGAAAGATCTGGGGAATCAAATTTATATCCACAACACTTCTTTAATTTGCATAAGGTATGTAATGCTAGTCAGGTTAGAAGGCTACCTGTGCATTTGCCTGATGAACAGTAATATGGACATATTGGAAAGGGTAAACATATTAATTAGAGCCTACACATCTCTCCTTCTTGCTAGTGTAATCATTAAATTGATTTTTCCAGTCTGACATGTAATTGTTCCAGCGATGGAATCCTGCTTTCCACTCTCGTTCTGCTTCATCAATATTTCCTGTAAAACATGAAATGGGTTACATTAATCTAAATTTGAATCTCTTTATATGCTAATTGAAAAATAATTTTGATTATCAATGTCATTTGCTCCAAATAAGTTATAGGATGGTCTTTTGCCTCTTTTCTTAAACCTGGAATGACTGAAAATTCTGTGATTAGCACTTTATCTTTACATCAGGAGGGCAGGACTGCAAAGATGTCATTCTGGCACATGGCAGGTATACTTATGTATGGGCTTGTTGGTTTTGGATAATATTTGTCCATCAAACTTGTCATTTTAAAGCCACCTTTTTAAAATTATTTTTAAATCCTCAAAATATTACTTTGGTTCAGTATACCCTACAGTGAAACCTACATATCCCAAAGACTGTGACATGCAAACTGAGATGGGTATTTGTAAAGACACAGTGAAATCACAGCAACAGTGAAATCAAGGCAACAGTATTGCTATTAGTTTCAACGGATGGCCAGACTTTTACCCTAATATGGAATAAATCTGCAAGTTTAATGTGTAAGGGGCACAACATGAAACAATCTTCTCTTTTCTTTTTCATTCTAGCCTATAAAGTATTTGCCAACCAATCCTGTGTCCCAAGGCAATATTTATTGCCAAATTTGTTATAGGTATCAGAGCAGAGGGTGAGGATGAGAAGAGTAATAAAAATACATCATTTTACAAGGTTTCCAGAGTATTTTATGGACAGGGATCACTTCCTCCAGTCCCAAAAGGTAATTAATGCTAGGAAGAAATGCAGTGACCTTGCAGGAACAACCCATACAACTAAAGGAAAGATAATGAAGGTAGGCTATATTGCATATTGTGGCTTATTGTTTTGGATTGGTTGTAGACTTTTTTATTAAAGTTTAGAAACCATTTATGATCTATGAATGCCTTTATTCATTCTGGACCTAATTATCTCATATTGTCCCCATATTGACATAGCTTACTTCCAAAAATTTTGGTAATTGTGTTCATGAGATAATAGTTCCATGGTTTCTTTATGCTCTTTTGACTTTATGTTCTTCTGCTGCAGTAGAGCATAGGCCCTTTGCCTCCATAAACACACCCTTTTCCCCTTTTTTATGATCTGCCAGCACTGCAAGTTTAACTGGTTATGTGAAAATGAAATACTTCTGTGTTTTACACATCAGTAGAGAAAATATTCTGGAAAGAGAGTTAACAGATTCAGAGACTTAGTTTGGAGAAGCATCCAGCAATTTGGTTGCTTATCTGCAGTTTAGCTCAACATTTCCAAACCCTTTTGGTCTGGAAATCCAGATGGCAATTTAATGAGACTTTGAAATGAGATTTACATTACTTCTTGGTTTCAATGAGACCAGAAATAAAACCAAGATACTTTTTCTTGGGGAGGTTCTGTACTTCTGATTGTAGTCAAAAGGGAAATAGTGAAGAACAAATATAAGAAAAAAAAATTAAAAATTAACCACACTCCTCTCCCTCAGTTCAAAGATGTAAATAAGCTCAGTTACATTGGAGATCAAAGAAAAGTTCAGATAATTTTAATTTTTTTTTTCTGCAGGCTGTAATTGTCACTAAGTCAAAGAAGATTCATAAATGCTGGTACCAATAAAACCCCATTTTTATTCCTAAGCTATGTAGATATGACTCTCAGAACTATGGGGAGAAGACATGCACAACATTTTACTTTCCTGACTCTAAGAACTTGCCTTTGCATATTTCTTAACTTAATGATATAGCCAGGGTCTCAGATAAAGCCAGATTTTCCACTTTTGTCAAATGGATTGGTAATTCGGTGCATGAACCAGTACTAGTATTTCTTGAAGAAAAATGCCTCAACAGTATTTCTTGTCTTATTCCTGACTATGGGTATTCAGTTTTATTTTTCCAGGCAAAGCGTCCACATATGAATTAAAAAAAACCCTCTGTCATTCTTTAATTATTCAGGTTTAGATGTGTTTGAAGTCTGCCCAAAGACCTTAGAAACTGGAATACCTCTACTATACACACAACTTCAATTAAAAGTCATGTTCTAGAGTATAAATTATGAGGCATTTCAGTGCTTCTTAAGGATCACAGTGAAGAAGTGAGTCAGCTATAGAAAGCAGACAACGAGAAATTCAGAGTAGCCACCATTATGAATCTAAAAGACAAAAGGGGGAAGGAAAACACTGATATAAGAACTTGGATTCCCATTTGTTTGGTTTTTTTCAGTGATAAGATCCAAATTGAAGTCACAAGTCAATGCATCCCATTATCACCAACATCATCAATCTCTTTGGAGCAACCACCCATGACTTAGATGAGCTGACAGCTAGAAGGCAAAAAAAAAAAGATTAGAGAATTCAACTTGACCGATAATTACAGCTCAGAACACCGGGTTACTACAATGCACTGCAGTACTACAGAAGTCAGCTAATAATAAAGTGAGGTTGTTTTGCTATGTGCAGCCATTTAGGCAATCCCAAACTTTATAGTAACACCAATTAGCCTAATGCAGAGCCCAGTGAAGTTTACAAGGAGGAAAGGGGAGGTTTCAGCAGGCAATGAATCATACTTCAGTGCTCAGAAAGGTCCCAGTTTAACAGACCAAAAAAAAGCCAGGTTTTATTTTTTTGATTCTTCAGCAGTGTCACTGCAGACAGCTGGCATTTCTTCTCTTTCCACATAGGCATACAGCCCTTATTTTAATGGCATTATAGCAAAGTTAAATTTATCTCCATACCATCATTTGTTGAACTGCTAGATGTGCCAATAAAGTGTTAATCTTAAAAGTATTTTTGTGATATTAACATTAAGATTGGGGCAAAGGCCATATAGCTGTTATGATATAGTATAATTAATAAGGGATGACAAGTTAGAATTAGTTTTTCTGTCCTCAACAGCTTATAAATGCGGGTACCTCCAAACTTCTTGATTCATTAGTATAATAAATGCTATGAGTTTATCTAATGGTGATAGTTGCTACACAAATGTTCAGAAAGGAGAAAACAAATAACATCTATACTTCAGTATCTCTATTCAATGTAATTTAATCACACAGTCTGAATATCAGTCACAGAATCCCAGAACGGCGGGGGCTGGCAGGGCCCTCCGGAGCTGCCCCCGTCCAGCCCCTGCGTGAGCAGCACCCCCAGAGCAGGGGCACAGGACCGCGTCCAGGCGGGGTGGGAATGGCTCCAGGGAAGGAGACTCCACAGCCTCTCTGGGCAGCCTGGGCCGCTGCTCTGGCACCCGCACAGCAAAGGGGTTTTGCCTCAGATTTCAGTGGAACTCCCCGTGTTCCAGCTTGTGCGCGGTGCCCCTTGTCCTGTCGTCGGGCACCGCTGAGAAGAGCCCAGTCCCACCCTCCTGACACCCGCCCTTCAGACACTGATAAGCACTGAGGAGATCCCCCTCAGCCTTCTCTTCTCCAGGCTGAGCAAGCCCAGGTCTCTCAGCCTTTCCTCCCCAGGGAGATGCTCCATCCCCTGAGCATCCCTGTGGCTCTGCGCTGGCCTTGCTCCAGCAGCTCCCTGTCCTTCTGGCACTGGGGGCCCAGCACTGGACACAGCACCCCAGCTGCGGCCTCCCCAGGGCAGAGCAGAGGGGCAGGATGGCCTCCCTCGCCCTGCTGCCCACACTCCTGTCCATGCAGCCCAGGACACCGCTGCCCTCCTTGGCCCCGAGGGCCCAGCGCTGGCTCAGGGGCACTGGCTGCCCACCAGCACTGCCAGGGCCTTCTCAGCAGAGCCGCTTCCCAGCAGGGCAGCCCCAGCCTGTGCTGGTGCCGGGGGCTGTTCCTCCCCAGGGGCAGCACCTTGCCCTTGCTCCTGGTGAATCCCATGAGGTTCCCCTCCTCAGGTTCCCCTGATCATCTTGGTAGCTCTCTGCTAGACTTACTCAAGCAGTTCCCTGTCCTTCAGTGCTTTTTTTAACCACAACAGTGTATTTGTTTTCATGTGTATTTCTAAGGACTTCAGATTTTTAAAATTTCTTATTATTTTCTTCTTCCAAAAGTCAATAGAGCTTTCTGGGAGATGAAATATCCTAAGGGCTGTTATCTCTCCTATGACCTAGGATGCAAAGGTATTATACCTTATATATAACTATTATACCCTATATATACACCTATTATATATATACACACCTAGCGTATTGCCCATAGGTGCACTGAATACAATCTCACTTAGTCGGTAGCTGCAGTAGTATTGATGAGGTTACATTTGACTAGTTTTCTTTTCTGTGTGCATAATGAGTGCAGAGTCTAGCTCTGTGAAAACTGAAAACTAATTCTGATGGTGAATTTTCTAATTAGCCACATTTTTAATATTCTTCCTATGCTGAGTATTTAACTCTAAAGAATCTAGATACTATTTGGAGGATCATAGCAAATACAACTGTTTTGGTTATTCACTGGTCAAGAGGTTGAACTTTTCTCTGTCTCCACATTCAAAATCTTTTTTATGTTTTTTTTTTTTAAATATATGTATTTATATTAGCTCCTTTGATGTCTGATTTCTCTGTAGATGATATATGATGCAGTAATATCAAATAAAATAGAAAAATATGTATTAGGCACACTAAAATAGTAATGGAACACAAATGGAAAGCTTGGCTTCCTGCAGCTTTCTATAATCAAGAGGAAAGAGGCATATATAAATAGTTAGGGCTCTAGATGCATTAAAGATTGTGTTAAGGAGGCAGAGTCTAACATAGATGCTTCTATAATTACCATATGATTGCTCTAAAAGCTACTTAAGAGTCACTTACTGTTTACTGTCCCTCTGGTGTGTTTCTTTTAGAAGCAGTCATCAGAAAAAGGTTCTGGTGGTTGTCCCAGTGCTCACACCCTCGAGTGAAATGCTGAATGCTGAATGCTCCCAGAGAAACTTAGGGTGAGTGGGAATGGAGGGTATTCTCGGTGCCCTTGCAATAGGGTTGAAATCTGTAGGAGTTGTGTCTAGTTGGAATGGAGAGCCCATATAAGGCATGTCTTGGTCCTGTTTACCTGGCTAGTGATTATTATCAAGCTAGACACAAAACTACATGTTTTGACCCATGTCTTCAATTATACTTTTATATATTGAAGTTGAAGGGGAAGACATTGAGAAATATTCCCAAATGATACCAACTAGTCCAGTGATATAAGGGCCAGTATTTTATATATGGCTGTTAGGGTTGTGTTAGTGTGTGAGGCTTATTTTTTTCTTACTAGTTTTCTGAATCCATAACCATGACAAATTTTTTTGGAACATATCCGATTTGGTTACTTGAGGAAAATGGAAAATATCTAACCATAAAGATGGCAGAGACTAAATATTTTTCTCTTTCATATATTTAACTGCCTCGAGGAACCTATCTTACCCAGCCTGTTATGGGAACAGGCTTGCTTAGATGCCAAACACATTTGGAGCCGGCCATTACATGCAGAGAAGACCTCAAGTGGGTAGCGAGGCTTGTGCCAGGTCTAGATAAGTAACTAAACAAGTTTGTTACCAAGCAGCACATCCATGTCAAATTCTGACCACTTGCCACAATGAGAAATCCCCCTGCAATTTCTGCAAAATAAGTTGGTTTGATTGTCCTCTTCGGGTTCTAACTGATGTAATTCTACTTTGTCTATCTGAACCCTACTTGAACTATAACATGCGGCAATGATAACATAAAATTTCCTTACTTTTTGCTCTCCGTCATCTTATGTCATATTAAAGCAACCTTCTTTTTCTATTTCAATGGAAAAAGATAGACCCTCAGAAAAGGAGGAAATACATGTATTTATGGCATACCCTGTCCTTTGGGCATAAAAGCAAATAGGAAATACAAAATAATATTTCAGTAAAGAGAATCATTAAAATATAAAGTATTATGTTTGTAAGCAGAATCTTAAAGGTTTCTTTGTTAGAACTGTATAAGATTGTGCACGGAACATGAATATAAAAACAGTATTTCTGTTACAGTATTTCAAGGACTGATAGATGTAGATACATGACAAACCAGCACTAATTCTTGACAATATTCTTGTCTCATTTCTATATTTGGATCCAGGCACAATATTCTTTCCTTTTGCTAAGAATATGCTGAGGAATGTCTTTTAATTAAATTATGTAAATTTATGTTTTAAATTACTGAATATGGCAAAATGATGTATTTATGTCTCCTGGCAGATCCAGAGCGTTGCTTCATCATCCCTCACACCACAGGACCATGCAAAGCAACTCTGCTGTTCTGCCAAGATGTGCTCTCTTCTGCTCCACCACATTTGGAGCAGCATGCTCACCCAGCATTTGGTTATGCAGTCCTTTTGTAAGATGCACTTTATTCAACAGAGGTTCACAGCCAGTTTAAAGAAATATGTAAAATAGTTCCTTTCTCCTGGCTCAGCATAAAGGGCTTGTCATAATTTAGGAAAACTCCCTCAAATCCATCCATAATTTGGTATACCGTGATTTTAAAATCATAGAGTATGCTTTATAAATTATTCATTTTACCTACTGATTTTGCTTCTCTTGATTTAATTGAAAAACATCTATTGAATTGAGAGGGGATAAAAGTTGAGCCATAATACAGTTATAGGCTCAAATGAGGAAGGAATAAATTGTTTCAGAAAGAATCATCTGTGCACCATGAAAGTTTACATATTTTTAAGACTAACATTCAATCTGGAACTTACAGAAAGCTTGTAAATTACTAATTAACATTTTAAAAGTGTATCTTATACTTGAAATGAGACTTCCCCCAACCCCCTAATCAAACCAAGAATGCAGTCCCAGAGCTGCAAAATCACTTTATAAAATTAATTCCTTTTGGAGTCCAGAAGCACAGAAGCTTGGTCTGTTTGGTGGGCTTTGTTAAAACAGTGGCATCTGGCTTCTAAAGAAAATCTGAGCCCTTTGTGTTCAACTAAGCCTAAAGTTTCAAACAGCCTGTTATATTTTTCTAGGTAGTGAAATCTCATAAACGCATTGTATACATTCAGGCACAAATCAGTTCTGTTTTGCATAGGCAAATCCTGATATTTCTTGGCTGTCATCAATGACTGACACTCTAGAAATAAACCACAAGGCGCTCTCATGTGAGATGTAGAACAGAATCCTCTTTTGGCAGCAGCAACACACTTAATATCCTCTGTGGATTAGCTACGTAATAATATAATCCCATAAATAATAGATGATATAATCCCAACATAACACCCCACAATGTGCTTTAGATACATGAAGTTCATAAAGAACATCTAAAGCCTCCAGGAATCCCAGTGCAAGCTCCCAGTTCAGCAATATCTTTCCTGCTCTCTCCAGTACCCCAGGAGCCCGGAGCCAGGCAGTGCTGACCCTCGCAGTGGGTAGCTTGAGAACAGAGATTTGCAGTGCTCTCAAATGTCTCACTTTGTGGCTCCATCTGCATTTTGGGGCAGAAAATCTCCACATCACACGAGTCCTGGGCCTTGGCCTGTCCCAGGTTTTGCCCTAGTACATACCAGGGTGGCAAGCCCATGGCCAGAAGCACAGGGCACGTTAGAGGGTACACCCTCACCACAGCATGGACAGTTTTGTCCAACATCTGAATATCTCCTAGAAATTCAGCTACAAATAGGAATGTAAAGATTTAAACTAAAGTATTACATTAATATCAAACAAATAATCTTTGTATAAAAGTTATCAAAAAACACCTATAAAGCATTTTTACCTGTCATTTCCAGGACTTTGGGAAAAAAAATATTCCAGAATCGACAGTGCTGAGCGCGTAATTTTGTCAGTATCTCTGTAGTGTCGGTATTTAATGTCAAATATTTTTGTTCAGTACTGGTGAAGACTGGCCATCTTGTTCCATTAATCAGGGTCCCATTTGGAGTTCTACATGAGGAAAGAAACATTTCATTTGGAATGAGAAATTACCTCAGCCCATCAATAAAGCATTATTTGTTTTTTTATTTAACAGTTATTTCAGCTTAAGTATGTTAGTTTGGAATTACTGAAGTTTTATAAGCAACGGGGAAAAAGGGAAGATAAGTTTGATTTAACTTCATTTAGAAAAAAAATAAAATTATTTATATTCCCCTTTTGGGGTGTTCTGGGTCTACTTAAGGGAGAAAAGTTAATAAACCACGGTATACAAGCCACACTTGTTGAATTTGGAGATTCTTACAGAAGCTGTAAATTATTGCAGATGACTTAAGAACAAACTAACAAACTGGTTTGGGAGGTTGAGTGGTTTATGTGTTAGTTTGAAATAATAGATTGGACTAACTAGCTCAGATAAAAAAAGCAAGTAAAGGTACAAATAATGTCTAAACTTTGAAAGCTACATTGGCAGGGAAAATAATTATTCCTCATTAAGAAGGAGCAGTTTCTCCCTGAAGTATTCTGAGCCCCATCAGTGGGGTCCCAAACATGAGCAGTCTCAAATCTTTCAGAAACCAGGAAGAGGTATAGAGCTCTTGGCCCCTTATAAAACAGGCTCTGCATGTTAAAGGATCACAGCTGTTAGTATCAAAATAGTTGTGATAAATATTTATAATACAACAGAGTTCATAAGGTCGTAGGGACAGACATCCAGCATTTCACCTCCAAAAAAGGGCAATATCTAGTATCTATATGACTAGAGAAAAAATAATTGGTTTAAGTGTGTAGAAAAAGAACGAAATGAGGATCATTGCACAGGGAACAAATGAGACTGAATATGATTTTCAGAAGATGATGATGATTTGTGAATGTTTAAAGTACAAATCTATGTTAGCTCAGAAGAGGTTAAGAATACAAAGTAAACATCTTACTGCAGTGCAAGCACAAGGACTCATTTTCTTTTCTAGAAGCTGCTATCAAGGAATCTGTGGTTTAGGGAAGAACAACAGTATTTGATGATTCTCGGTGGGATAAATTAAGGACTATTAGCTAAGTTAATTTGTTTATCTCTACTTTTCACCAGGACTCTTCCCAGAAGGCAGCGGTCAGAGAGGAATCCAGGGTGTGTGGAGCCCACTTGAGTTCTGCTTGCCAAGAGCGGGAATAAGGTACCAGGTGTAGGTAGGAGCAGTCAGAGCACAAGATTCAGCTGCTGAAATAACATCAATATCTCTTAGTTCATTCAGAATTAATCAAGTTTTTGGCCCATGTTTTAGTATTCTGCTTTACTCTGGAGTCTTTAGCACCAGGCATTGGCTGCCTATGGAAACGTAACATTAGAGTAAGAGGTCCAGCATGTCATTTCCTGAATTGCTCACTTTACTATTTTTTCTTTACTAATTCAGCCCTGATTAACCTATGGTACCCTTTTGAACTGCACATTTATTTGCGGCCCATGAGAATGATGACTTAAGCAGAGCTGACTTGCACTTCAGTTCAAGATCAGAACGCTAATGGTGCTGTCAGTATTCATTTAGCAGCTTTTATGCTATGAAATAAATCATGACATTCCACATTGTAATTTACAGGTGTGTGGGGGATTATACAATGGCTACAGATGTATTTTACCAGAAATGATTGAAAGAACTGTCAGATGAACACAGCATTTTGAAATACGTGAACCTGCTGATTATGACATTCTCTCTGCATTTCTAGGAAGCTTACTGTTCAAAGAAAGGTCCAGTAATTTCCTTCTTAGATCTCTTATTGAAAATTTCCCAAGTTAAAAGGAGCTGCCAGTTACAGCAAAACAGAACACAGGAGTATAATTTTTAACTGGTAAGAACAGGTTATGATTATAACCTTGTTCTATCACATTTACCGTTCATTCCTTCTCACTAATAACTTCATGATGAGAATTGCAGTGCCCAGAATAAGCTGTAAAATTTCCTGTTCTTTGCACCAAACTCAAAGTTCAATAATATTCATACAGAAAATTAAAAGTATTGTGAGAATATCCTTACTGAACAGAAAGGAGTCCAATACACTGCACAATCCTGTCTCTGTCCATCTGTGTGTGGCTGGACAATCTTTGCTGACAGATTATAGGAACTTGCTTCTACTGAAACAAAGCCCAAAATTCCCATGCAAACCTTCATTCAATTGTCTTTATCAATTCCTCAAACCTCTTCTCTTTCATCTTCTGGTACTACTCAATCATGTCCTCTTCAGTACATTCCAGTTTTGCCCACCTCAGTACTGTCAATCGAGCCTGAAGGTGTGTCCCAAAAGGGCACGGGCCACGCACCTACAGGACGAACCCCTATCTTGAGCATCTACCTTGTCAAACACTAATCACCGATCTTAGGCCTCTGTCCATATCTATAGTCAGGAAAGATCTTCATTTTGTTTAGAGAAAGTGAGAGCTTCTTCACTGAGTATTTTAGTAAGAAGCTAGCTCCTTTTCTACACACTTTTTAATGTTTGCAGGAGCAAGTCTTATGGCAATTAAGAAATACAATTATTTGAATTGCTCCCAGAGGAGAAATGCAAGAAAGAAAAAAAAAAAAAAGAAACCATCAAAACCCCAAACAACCTGTGTTTAAACTTTGTTGTAAACATAATTTGTTTCATTATTTCAGCTATTTATTTTTTTCTTTGCATGTGCCCTGAAGTTATAGGCTGGACTCTCTCCACTCTCTGATAGTGGTACAGCAGCTCATTTATAGTTAATTATTTCATTAAGATGTGTCTTTAAGGCAGTCAAACTTATTTTCTCATTAACTTGAAAAACAAAGTATCTTTTTGAGCTCAATCTCCAGTAAAGCTGCTCTCATGTTCTACCTTAATACATACAGGTGCTCTCAGTGAATTTCACAAGCCTTTTTTAATCTTGTGCTCAGTGGAACTTGCTTGATATTATTCACTGTTACTAAGATCAGGTTCTTCCCCATTTGGGTATTGTATGTCCATAACTGTCAATAGCAGGTTGTAGAGGAGCTTATAGACTGATAGTTTCTGTATATTTAATGTTCATCTTCAACAACTTTAGAAAGAGAAAGTTAATTTGGTTCAGATGGAAAATGCAACAACCTGAACACATTTCTGTTAATCATAATAAACATACATACTCATTATTTATATTATTACATATGACCATTCTCATTAATATCATCAATATAGCCTGAAATACAATACTATCTCACTGTATATTTATTGTTACATAGCAGTACTTTTACAGATAGTTTATCAAACATATAAACACAAAAACTTAATTCATCATCTAACTTTGGGGTTTTTTGGTAAGCATTCATGATATAAAGAACCTGTAAAATATTCACTTTATTTTTGCAAGTGAGCTCTGAATAGATGTCATTCTGCTGTGGTATCACCATTTAACAGGGAGGTTCTTCTGTAATGTTAAAGTATATCTTGATATAGTCCACAAAGAAAAATTTTCTGTGATAAGTCTCTTGAAAATGGTTTTAGGCATCATTTACCTTCCTAATGAGTGTTGTAAACACTAACTGTACCACATGCTAGCTTAGATTGTCCCAAGCTTTCACTGTATTCCTATTTAGCTGCTCTATTTGTAAATGGATCAGGTTAATACATTATGTGTTCCTCTAGAGGAAAATAAAAACAAAACCCACATCATTGTAGCTGTCCAACACAGATGAATTATACCAACCCAAACTCACTGAGAGATTCACAGGCTGAAACACAATTTTACCCCCAGTACCCAGTAGCTCCTTCCTCCAGACAGCCTGCCTGGAAGACCCCAGACAGGCAAATATTTGTTCTGCCTGGCTGAAGCTGTTCATAGAGATATTGCTC
>VZTV01101571.1:0-11962 GCA_013400875.1 Anhinga rufa
TATTAACTGGGGGGAGCTGGCTGCGGGGTCAGCAATCGTGGCTCAGGGACTGGTGGCGTTGGTCAGCGGGTGGTGAGTGGGTGTATCACTTGGGGTTTTTTATCCTGGGTTTCGTCTCTCTCTTGTTGTTTTCCCTTTCATTACATTATTATTATTATTATCCACATCACCATCATCATCAACATCATCATCACCATCATCAATCTTAGCATTAGCATTAGCATCACATTAACATTAGCATTATTTTAATTATTAAACTGTTCTTGTCTCAACCCACAAGTTTTCTTAGTTTTGATCTTCCAATTCTCTCCCCCATCCCACTGGGATGGGGGGAGTAAGTGAGCAGCTGCGTGGTGCTTAGTTGCTGACTGGGGCTAAATCATAACAGGAATACAGAGTTACTGGACATGTCTTAATTTCTTTGAGCTTAGCAGTCAACATTTCCAAGTTGAAAGACCTTTGTTTTATAAATAGTGTATACTGAAAAGCTGAGACTGCAGGAAAATGAGTCTACAAAAAAAATAACCAACTTAAATTCAGTGTTGTTGGTAATCACAGAATTCCCACACTGGGATTTATGGTAAACCTATGGATATTGCAAATAAAATAAAGTTTAAACAGATTCCCCATCCCTATTTGTATCTTTGTAATCTGTCCTGTGCCCTGTAAGTATATAAATATACTGAAAAAATAGGCAGTGAACACCAAACCTGGTTTTAGAATTCACATGGTAAGTAAAACATTCAGGTAGAAATACCTGTTGTTCTCTTAGGGAATTCACTCGGAACAAAGGCTACCAAATGAATTAGAAAGACTGAAGCACTTACATTCAGAAGTATGAAATTCTTCTTTTCATATTCCTATATGACATAATTTCATTATGCATTTCTACTACATCACTTTCTTTATTCATGTTAGAAAGAACTATCCAACATTGATCAGTTAGACAGCATCTGCAGATAAACATGCTTCTGGGCCTCATACCTTTCCCCAGAGCAAACTTCCATCAACATTTATTTGCCTTATTCATCAGTAAATATTTAATGTAGAGATAACCACCTCATTAAATTTGTTTCTCTACTCTGATTGTAAGGAGCTTAAATGACCTACTCAGACAAATGCATATCTGTTGTATACATCAGAGCTAGGTGCGATAAACTCCACTGTAACTTCCTAAAATTTTGGCCTAATTTGTATAGGCCACTTAGACAAGTGAGTTGTATTAAGTTCCCAGCTCTTGATTCAGGGATATGTCCACCTGAACAGCCTTATAGCACTATTCTTTCTATAAAAAGCATAGTGTATCCAACCTGAGTGACTGTTGTGTGACTACAGAGGTAATGATTTAAATTAAATGCCACAGATAAGTGACTGACACATTAAAGGACAACCACTGCTGGTTAATGGCTTGGCAGTAATTGTCAATAGCTCATTAGAATTTAATGTGGTAGGCACACAACAATTTCTGTAAGTATAGCAAAAAAGTAATTAAATCCTTAGCACCTGTTGTTTTGGTTTTTTCTCCCACCCCACCTCCAGTTGATAAAGACACTGTTCTTTTTTTTTGATAGTATGAAAAAATTATTTGGACTGAATTTAGAGTACCCTGAGTAAATATCGTTCTAGCAATATGCCCTTAATATAGCAAGCTGCAAATTTATTTCCTTATGCTAATGTGTGCAACACAGATAACATGCAATTTAGAGACCAAATGTGTTTGTTACATAACTCCTCAGGGAGACCTGGACTGCTATGTTTTCAAAAGGGCTGTGAATACAGCACAACGGGGCTATCCACTGAACGTGTGTTTCAATGAACTGGAATTGTGCAGTAGGTCTAGATAGATGGAATAAATTACAGTGGGCTGGGACTATCTGGAAAACAAAACAGAGGCTTTCTTGCTGTTAGAGCAGGTTTAACAAATAGATTAGAAGATTCAGAAATTAACTTAGACACTAAAACCGATATGTTTGTTAATGATAACCTTCTATCTTTAAAAGATAGCAGAAAGCCTGTCTATCTGAAGTCATTTTGTCCCAAAGCTATATGTTCATTTTACCTGGAGAAGTCTGCACTGTGGTAGGTAACCCCTTCTCTATTCAAGACCCCTCAATCAGACACTGACTTGCCTCAATATCCAAAAGGACTTACTTTTGTAAGTGTATCTACAGGGTTATAACCTTTAAGTAACAAAATAAAATGGATGCCTCAAGGATGAATCAAAAGTATCTGAGTAAAATGGCATACCCATTTTCAGATACACAGACACATTTGGGACTTATTCCATATGAACCAATTAGAAATAAACCAAGTAGTAGTTATGAATGGGTAATGCCTCCCATCCCCAATGTAAAATACAACTCATTTTTTAATATGCAACTATCGACAGAAGTGCCCAGTTCAGGGAGGGTTGAGTGCCCCTCTGTTTGACTACTATGGGCATCAGCAACGTTTTTTTGAGTTTTCAGGAGTTAACTTGGTTCATTTCTCACAGGGAACACTTGTAGTTGAGTACTTTGAAGACTGAATTCAAAGATTTGAACAGATTTGAATTCAAAGATTTGACTTTCTTGAAGTCAAACCCCCCTACAGGGTTAGGATTTCAGACCCATCGTGTGCTTCCTATTCCAGCTCTTGCTCACAGCCTATGATTTATTGCTCATTCTAAGGCTTCTAAAACTCTTCTTCCATTAAAGGCAGGGGGGTCACTGTTTCTAGGTTTTGTTTGGAATGCAATAAATGTTTAAATTAAATACAGGAGATGTAAATCTCATTACTAGTTTTATTAATTTCTAATTGGAGAGAAGATCATATTAATCAGGCAATATTTGCATAAACATGACAATGATTATTCCAAAATCATACCATGAATATGAAAATATCTCAAGTTTGATTGGATCCTACACCAAGGAAAATTAAATAACAAATTCTAATCACTTCCAGCAGTTGAATTTGGAAACAGTTTGCCAGTTTCCAATTTAATCTAAATATTTGATCCCTTGCTTACTTTAGCTAATGTCAAATTCATTTTCTATTTATGTCTTCATATTGTACTTACTGTCAGAGTATCAGTTCCTTATCCCTTTAACAAAAGGTCATATTCTCTCAGGACGTGTTTGTAGAGCTGATATGCTAGGGAAGACTAATAGTATAAAGCCTCTAAATGTTGATGTGTTCATGTTGTTTTATTAATACCGATAAATAGAATGGTCCATCATTACTAAGGGCAGTTGGGAAATAATTATTTCTCTAGATTTTTTTTCAGAAATAAATTATTTGCATGCAATATCATGTTATCCTTCTGTTGTCCAGGAAATTTAAGCTTTTATTTTATCTTTCATGCTTTACCCTTTCTTGTTTCTTTTTCACATTTTCCAGTGAAAGGTATGTTTCAGTATGATAAAACTTGTGGGGGAAAAGACAGAAGGGACCAAAGAATAAAAGGTCAGGTTTCGGTTTCACCAAAAAACCAAACATTTCTGGGTGTGAAAGAGAAGAAAAACAAAATCTCAATTTCGTAGATAATTCTATAAGGACACCTGCATGCAACAAAATCTCTCTATAGTAACAATTAATTGAGTGGTTATTGAAATGGACTCAAGGAATCCTCACTACTGATACCACTCCATTTTGAATAAAAAAGCAATCATTTTCATTCAGAATCTTTCAGAAGTTTGCATCTTGCATGGTCCAGAAACATCAGTTCATACTGAACAACAAGCTACATATACTGAAATGATATTATAGACAGAAGACACATTTCGGATGCTCCTTTTACTGCCAGTAGATTGCCATGCATTTTTCAGCCCTGAATCAATCTCTTTCTTTTTATTTTTTTCAAGGATACAAAACCAGGTAGCTGAAGGATTTACTCTAGGTTTCTGTTTATGATAATTTCATTCATGATGTTTCCTATTAAACTAATCAGTAATACCACTTCAGTATAATTAATAAGCAATAAGGATTATTTTTCGAGGACACTGTTTAAGTTTGTGCTTTTACATGTCTCACTTGTTTTTCAGTAACTTAATGTATCTGCCTAGACATTAACTAGACAAAAAGCTTTTGGCTTTATTGTTATTCCTAACTGTGTTCTGTTTTGACTAATCTATTAATATACTTCAGATAATTGTTGCAGTTTCTTGCAGCTGTGGATGAGGCAAATATAATCCCCAATTGAATTTGGCCCAGTAAATTTATTGCTTTTTTTCTTCTACAGCTTCTTAAGGAGAAACAAAAATTTGGTGCTTAGAAACAAGCACATTGAAGATATAAAGGACCACCACTTCAAAAGCTTCTTATTATATATTTTGATTAAAATTTTTCCTTACATTTTTCCTCTTCCCATATCTACATCTGAATTCTGCCTTCATGTGAGCAAAAAAAAATCCTGTAGGCTTCACTATGGGCAAGTGGAGTTTTACACTCACAGCATCTGAGGGACCATAAGATCATGATTCTGTTATCTGCCATAGACTGTGATTATGAGAAAACAATTTAGAATAAAATTTATCAGAGGCACTGAAGGTTCCAAATTCCTGAGCAGATCAGAACCTCTGAAAATCAAATCCCTACTTAGTTTCTACAGCAACTTCTGCAATTTCTCAGATGTCTGTGAAGTATCTAAAATTAATATTCTTCTTCCATTCAGAAACATTCTGATGGCCTTGACATTGTAGAAACAGAGGATGTTGCTTGAAGGATAGTGCAGAAAGGGAGAGTGCTGCTGGTTTTACCCCTCCACATAGAGCTTCAGGGGTTTTAGTATAAGTTTTTAGGAGAAATTGATAACAGAAAACTAAGGTGGAGAAACTGGGGGTAGCACTTCCTCTTCTGAGATCTCACTAGGTTATTTTTTAGTGGGAAAAGTGCAGTAAAGTTTCAGGCCATCTTTGTACCATACAGTCACTGTTACACAAATTTATTTGTAAAAAGTGAGTTCTGTTAAATGCTTTGGTTGTAGGTGCCAGTGTTCAAGATCCATATAATTTATTCCCAGGCAGTCAATATTGAACCTGTGACTTAGATGTCTGAACCTAGAGGATGATCAGGGATATTGCCATTTTCAGTGCTCCTTATGCATATATAATTGCATCCAAAAAGAGAAGTGCTTAAAACAAGATATTGAGGGATACACATTTACAGGTGAAGCATGGCAAAATTGAGGTTCTTTATCATCTTTAGCTCATACAGCATCCATGATCTTTTCATATTATTACTCCAACTTCTTTTCCCTTAGTGTCACCTTCTTCTCCAAGGGGCAAGAAAAGGAAGATAAGCCATGTCAATGATTGTTCCTCTTTGACCATTATCAAAGGAATTGTCTTATGCTGGTTTTACACCTTAACCTCATCCAGATTTTTAATCTAATTTACTTTAGCATGATCCTGTTGAAATAAGCCAGTCTAGCAGATAGGATCCTTTGACTTAAGCAATTCAGAAAGTTGCAGTTTCCACTGGAAACTGTCTTACAGTTTCAGGACTAGCTTTGGTTTGGTGAAAATAAACATTACTGATGGTCTATAGGCAAGATACCCAGTTACTGTAAATTAATACAGCTGCTACACTAAGTAGACCTATGGTGATTTAGACTGTCTGAGCACCGGACCATCATATTTTATGTTAGTATTCTCTACACATATTCCTTGGAAAGTGAATCTACTTGAAACTCCAAGTTATTTGTTTAATATTCTGTTGAATTTTGCTCTGGGGTTGAGAGAGGGAAATGGTGTAGAAGTTCTATAACGGCCCAAGAGGGAATACACACATAGGTTATGTAGTATATAAATGTGATGAAGTAGAAATGCGAGAATAAATTGTGCATCAAATCAATAGTCATTTCCCACTGCTGTTTTCAACTGTAAAAACATAACACAGGCAATGAGGGAGGTATATGATTTCTCATTGAATAACAATTTGAGGCAGACACAAATATTTGTTTTTAACAGAAGCAATATTTCTACCACACATTCACATAGCATGCAAAAAAATTCACTCAAGAGATCTGTAGAAAATACTCTAAAGTGATCTTATCCTTTCATCACACTAGGTGGTCCTTTCTGGCTTATATATCTTCACTCTGTATATTTTCTTCCTGAAGGAAAAACTATATGAATACAGTGGAGGGGCACTTTTCCTAAGGAATTTTGGTACTAGAGACCTATTTTATAGCAGTAGCACTAGCAGATCAGGAAGCATTTTTTGATGGCATGAATCAACATTAAGCAAATGTTTGAAGGTTCAGATATCTGAAAGAATTTACACTACCTTTCATTCAGTCACCCTTTCAAGCATCCCTGTCTAGCAATGGCAAAATATTTTCTTAAAAAAGGAACAGAATGTGAGTGCATGAAAACTTCAAATATATCCATATATTGATTTATTTACTACTTTTAGAGCCCATTTCTCATTATTTTATTCTACCAGTAGATTGGAGAAAGTGGAATTATATTAAGCATAAAATTTAATTCTAATTTAATTGTTTTCCCTTTGCAATGAATCAGAGAATTTTGCTTATACCAAAAAAAACCCACAACCTACTTTTGAGAGTGGGGACTAGGAAGAGACAACAGAGTAGGTTTTTTGTTTGTTTGTTTTTCATTATGACAAGTCTGCAAGACTTCACAGAATTGAAAAAAAAAAAGAAACTGATTTGTCATAAAGCTCACACACACACATCTACAAGGAAAGCAATTTCCACTGCTCTTGGTTCACTTGTAAAATAGTTTGCATAACATTAATCATCACCATCTGATTCTCATCCCTCAATTTCTTGGGGTCACAGATATTCATCTCATATATCACGAGAGAGCTTTCTCTCTCATACATATGTTTTGGTCAAACAGATTAAGGTATTTGTATCTGTGAACTCTCAGCCTTTGCATCACTCACCATATTGTTTCTTTCACTGCAATGATGTTAGGAGCATAAAAGCATCTTGAATTGGATTCTGTTCAGTTTCAGTTTTGGAATCATACAGTCAGTGCTGATATGAGTTGTTGAAAATAAACATGTCATTAGCTAAAATTCTTTTTAAGCCTAAAAATAGTTAAAGAGTATAAATATATATATATATAAAACACGAGAGAAAATGAGAATAAATAAAGCTATCTTGATATTGTTTCATTGTGGAGTAGTACTTGACTGGAAAAAAAAAAAAGAGGAATGAAGGGAAAAAAAACAAATTTGAACTTTCATCATAACTTATGTGAGAATTAGGATTCAGGACTCAAGTGCATTTTCAATTATTTTTGGTGTCACTAAATGTGAATTAAACATTACTAAATGCTAAGTGTTGTGAATATTATGTATGTGATATGGTTCATAAGGACTTCCATGTAGAATCCAACTGTATTTATTGTCAACCAAAATAGATTTGGGTTGTGAGAAACAAACATTAAAACAACCCCACACATTTCCCTCATTACCACCTTCCTGGCTTCACTCCCGACTCCTCTCCCCCACCCCGAGGGGCGCAGGGGTGGGGATGGGGTTTGAGGCCAGCCCATCACAGCCCCTCTCGGCCGCTCCTCTCCCCTCACACCTCTCCCTGCTCCAGCGCGGGCCCTTCCCCGGGCTGCAGTCCTTCAGGGACAACCTGCTCCCGCCTGGGCTCTCCACGGCCACAGCTCCTGCAGGAAATATCCCCCGGCTGCGGCGTGGGGCCCTCCCCGGGCTGCAGGCTGGGTCTCTGCTCCAGCGGGGTCTCTGCAGGGCTGCAGGGGATCCCTGCTCCACGCCTGCAGCACCTCCTGCCCTCCTCCTCCTCCTCTTCCTCCTCCTCCAGCCTGGGAATCCCTGTGCTGCTGCTCCCTCCTTGGCTATCTCCTCCTCTCCCCAACTCCGGTGCCCCCAGCTTGGCTGAGGGGCTCAGCTGTGTCCTGCCATGGGGCCACTGGAGCCGGCTGGGACAGGCTGGGACTGGCTGTGTCCGGCACAGGGCAGCCCGGCCTCTCCTCATAGAGGCTGCACTGCACCCCTTCCAGCCACCCCCACCCCGCTGCCAACACCTGGGCAGGGACACCCCACACACAAGCACTTACCACCAGATGGACATGGAGCAGAGGTGAGTCCTCACCTCTGTTGTGATAACAATTGTGTGGTTGTGAAGTTCCCTTTGACTTTGGTGGAGCTAAAGCTGCCTTCCTGATTTGCTTGTTTGCAGTATAGAGCACATCTATATATTGTGCTTCTGTAAGACTTGTCCATCTTGCAGGCTTCATTGAATGGGGTATCACTGAGTGGGGATACAGCAGTCACCTAAAAATGGCTTCAAATGAAGAGGCCTGAAAAATAACAAGTTATTTACTGCCTGTACTGTGATCTTATTTACATCCATCTAAATGTGGTGTCTGGTCAGAGCAGTTATGCTTATTCCAATATAATTTGAGGCAGATTTTGTCCTGAGCTTGCTCAGTTCCTGATTTTGGCTCAGGTCAGCATCCGTTTCACAAACACTTTCCTGGTTGCTGCTCCTCTGATGTTTGCCTGCACAGCTGCCCCTTTCCCTTTCTGATCCAAATCCCACAGGGCAGAGCTCCCTTTCATGGGCAGGCATTCTCTATTATCGCCTGTTATACCTATGCTGCCACAAAAGCCTCTTCTCTTCTCCAAAATTGCCTAAACTCAGATTTCATGCTTTATTCTCACCACTGGCACTGCTTTGTTTTGATCACAACCAAGTTACTAAAACGCCTCAAAGTGAAGAGAAGCGGCACATCTGTGGGCCTTCATTCTCTTCTGTGGCATTACTCCAGGCCTTTAACCACCTAAGTACCAAAAATTATGTTTTTTCCATTGTCAGGGATATTACAGTGTATTTCAGACGTGGCGTTGAGGAAACTGCTTTATTTGCTCATAGCTGTGTAGCCGTGGCAGTACAGAGATAACAGCACAGCTATAAACAGCCACCTAAAACTAACAGGGAAATGGAATGACCAAGCAGTCATCTGTGCCATTAAGGTGTCATGAAGGGTCTCTATAGAAACCCATATCATAACTGTAATGATAAGACTGTAAAAGATGCTGCTTAATTACTTTTCTGGTGAAACACGCAAGTGGCAAATTGTTATAAAGGAATGAAAAGGCTTCTGTTGCTGGTTATGCTGCCTTGGAATAAGAACAAGCAAATTGCAGACACATGCAGGATGCCAAAAAGATCTTCACATATGCATTTTTCAAAATATTACAGTGGAAGCTTGTGGCTGCAATTCTGTTTAACTCCCGACGGAACAAACAAAAAAGGGTAGAAAAAGAGGTACTTTAGGATCACATTTTTATTTAGGTAGAATAAATAATAATAATAATAAAATAATCTTAAACAAGGTTGAGAGTGTTCTATGAACATTTTTAGGCACAATTTTCGGACAGGTCTGACGGGCAGACAGGGCAGATGTTATGGAGGATCCCCCATCCTCTCTGTCCCTAGCTGAACACAGGGACTTAAGGGATAGAGAGCAATAGTGACAAGATCCCGCACGGCGCAGCAGATGCATCTCCTCCATGACTCCCCCACCTTCCCAAGTGCCCTAGCATAATAGGTACGAGGCTCTGCAAGTGGAACCACACAATAACGAGGACAATGGCTCTTCTAGGTTGGAGGTGTCACCAAGGTTAAGTCAGCCTATGCTCTGCGTCAAAATTCTATGGGGCCAGATGGGAATTTTGCTGCATCTTTATTTTTAAACTCTACAGTGTTATAGAGCATTAGCATCATGGTCATGTTGGTCAGCAACATATGTAATCTAGTGTAGAAATCTACGAAAACAGCACACAGTAGATTTCCATCAGAAAATGTTCCCTTTTAACAGCAGCAGAGAGTAGCTGTACAATGCTGCTTCCATGGCATAGTATGTGACTCCTGCACAGATGTGGTGGGTTGACCTTGGCTGGCCACCAGGTGCTGACCAAGCTTCTCTATCACTCCCCCCTCCTCAACTGAAAAGGGGGAAAAAAATAAGACGAAAGGCTCCTGAGTCGAGATAACGACAGGAAGATCACTCACCAACTACTTTCACGGACCAGACTTGACTTCAGGAAATTAATTTCATTTATTACCAACCAAATCAGAGCAGAGTAATAAGAAATAAACCACAAATCTTAAAACACTTTCGCCTCACTTCTCCCTTCGTTCTGGGCTGAACCTCACTCCCGATTTCTCTAGTCCTCCCCTCTGAGTGGTACAGGGGGTTGCAGTCAGTTCATTGCACATTGTCTCTGCTGCTCCTTCACTCTCTTCCCCTGCTCCAGCGTGGGTCTCACCCACAGGAGGCAGACCTCCATGAACTTCTCCAATATAGGTCCTTCCCATGGGCTGCAGTTCCTCACAAACTGCTCCAGCATGGGTTCTTTCCATGGGGTGCAGTCCTTCAAGAACCCCATGGGGTCACAGGTCCTGCCAGGAGCCTGCTCCAGCACAGGCTCTCCATGGCGTCACAGCCTCCTTCAGGGCACATCCACCTGCTCTGGTGTGGGGTCCTCCACGGGCTGCAGGTGGAGATATGCTCCAGCGTTAACCTCCATGGGCTTCAGGGGGACAGCCTGCCTCACCATGGTCTTCACCATGGTCTGCAGGGGAATCTCTGCTCCAGTCCCTGGAACACCTCCTTCACTGACCTTGGTGTCTGCAGAGTTATATCTCTCACATATTCTTAGTCCTCTATTCTGGCTGCTCTTCCACAGCAGGTTTTTTTTCCTGCTTCTTAAATATGGCTTGTCCAGCAGTGGGTCCATCTTGGAGCTGCCTGGCATTGGCTCTATTGGACATGGGGGAAGCATCTTCTCACAGAAGCCACTCCTGTAGCCCCACTGTTACCAAAACCTTGCCACACAAACCTAATACANTGTTAAGAAAAGAAGCTACTCCAAGTAGAATTAGAGGTACTATAAAACACGAGATATTATTACTGGGGAATTAAAAAAAATCTTGTCTCAGTTTTCATATCCCAGTTATTTGTTTCAGGATCTGTTCCACTTGAATCACTTTATGTGGGCATAGACATATATATTGATGAACCAAAGGGAGTGTGTTATTTATTACATATCTCTAAAGGGTTGGGATAAGGGAAATACAAGATGAAAAAAAAAGAAGCATGTTTATATTGTATTATTTGCCTTCTTTTCATAATTAGTAAAGGCAGGTTAAAATACTTGATACTTAATTTTGGTTTTCCTCTTTATTAGAAATTTGCTATCTGATCTTGGGCAACTCATTAAATATCCCTGTTATTTGTTCCCTATTGTTAAATGCGGAGATTAGTGTTTCGCCATTTTATCTAAAGAGAAGTTAAGATATTATAAAAAAAAAAAAAGAAAAAGAAAAATGTACAGGTAAACACCTAATATAGCAAAACTCTTGGTTAATTTTGAAGAATTTGCAGAAATTGAGTTCACACTGTGAAAATTAAACCCAGCATGTGATATGAAAAGTAAACTACAAACAGTAACAAAATCTTGGTTAGACAAGTTGTGCTTCAACAAAAGGGAGATGTGTTATATGTCCTTATATTATTTTACATCTACTATACATAAAAATATTTTTTACCAAGAAATGTGAGAAAATAATAATATATACTAGCGAAACATATTCAGAAAAACTCTTTAAGGAGTGTGTAAATCAGAAGTGAAAGAAATTTAAAATTTGTGTCATGAAGAATTTGCAATTTGGTGGTTTACTTCCAAATAAGAAGTGTTTAATCTTTTTAAAATTACCAGTAAAACTGAATTTCCAGGATATTTGGCTTTAGTGAAAAATCACATATGAATGTTGATNCAGACCATGTAGGTATGACTAGGGGCTTCTTCCTGCAAAATTAAGCTATACAGTGCATTTGTTTACATGTCTTTTTCAGAGGAAGCACTGCTGCTAAACAGATGAAGAAGATTAATGAACAAAAAAATATTTTTATATTTTCTGTTGCACTGAAGAAGTCCAGCAAAACCATGCTGAAAAGAAGGGGGGGGG
>VZTV01101574.1:0-53078 GCA_013400875.1 Anhinga rufa
TCCCTGCTGCCTGCACCCCCTGCCCCCTGCACGCCCCTGCATCCCTGCCAGCACCCGCTGCCCCCACATCCCTGCCGCTGGCAGCCACACTGCCGGGCAGGCGCTGAGCCTCTGCCTGGAGTCAGCATAATGTTGTCACACAAATTGCACCTGTGAAACTGTTACAAGAATTAATTGATCATATAAGTACAGTAATTGGAACTTGCAAAGCATAGATAATTACCTTTTATTAGTTCCTGTAGATAATCCATTATGCACTGATTAGGCCTAAGTAAGGATCCTATAGTCCCAGATTGATTAATGGCAGATTATGGATATTCAACTAAAGGGGAATAGATAATTTACTACTTTCTTTCTTGCCTTAGTAGTACATGACCCTATGAGTTATGGTCAGAAGTTTTTGAGGTGCCTGATTTGTCCCAGGAGAAAGCCAGGCACATCCGAAATCCCCACCTGACCCGACCGTGGTCCCTCTCCCATGGCAGGTACCAGCTCCCAATGCTTCCCGGCGGCTCGAGGGTCACCAGCTTCCATCTCAGCCCCGCGCTCGCCCACTAACAGCCGTGTGTCACGCGAGGCCTGACCAGCTCCCGAACCTCAGAACAACTCATCGTCCCGTTCAACCCAAAGCAGCAAAACCAAGCACCTCGCCCCCACAACTCGGATGCTCTCATTTCCACAGATGTTCAGACCATATATTTATTTTCCGCTACACTCTGCCCGAGGCACTATATTGATAGGTATTTTGCACCTGCCATCACTCGACTGCCGGTCCTGCCCGCCCTTCTGCCAGGCTCGGAGGGACCGTCCCTGCACGGGAGTCACCGTGTCCCCTGCGAGAGGGGGATCTGCCTGTAACACTGGGGTTCTGCTCCGATTACCATTGCTCTCACGCCTTGTTTGCAGAGCAAGGAGCATCGCAGCAGGATGGGGGCAACCGGACAAAATCTGCCTGCAGGCTATAGGAGGCTTTATTTAAGAGGAATAAAATAATAATAATAATAATAATGCTGTGATTATCTCGGGCCACTCTCCAGCTGCCACCCAGAGACAGAGAGGGGGGGCATTTTTCAAGTGAATAAACAAAACCGAGCGGATATGACATGCTGAGGCACAGGGACAGATTCCTCCTTTCTTCCTGGCCAGATAACCCCGTTATCGGCACAGTGGAGGGGAGTAGGAAGGAGAGTAGGAAGGGAGGAGAACAGCAAAAGCGGGCAAGGGGGGATAAAATACCCAGCGGAGAAGCTGGCTGGAGGGAGCGCAGGAGCGAGGAGGCTGCGTTCAGCGCCAGCCTATTCATCCCGCACACGCTCCTGACTGCCAGGGCTGGGAATGAATGAGATTTACTGCCCATTAAAATAAAGCCCTTTCTGTAGTTTATAAACAACGTTGCCGCTCGGTGGGAGGTTGGACATTTTAGTTCATTAAGCAGCAAATAATCTCTGTCACTTTTTATTTTTAAGTTTATTTACATGTAGGGTTGGGGTTCTTTTGTTTGGTTTTTTTTTTTTTACTCCTTCCTCCTCCTCCTGCCGCCCCCGCAGCTGCAGGCAGCGAGCTTGTGAGCCGTGCACCGGCCGCTGCTGAGCCCGCAGCAGAAGAGTGTATGGGCACAGAGCCGAAACGCTGCTCCGGACCCTGAGCTTGCTCCTTCTGTGGCCATTGGCCAAGCCACTAAAATAATCCTGTTTATCCATCAAATATATTCCTTATAGTAAAAATAAATTTATTTCTGCCTTAAAACCAGGTGTGGGTGAATGGGGTGTCAGAGCGGCACTGCTGGGGCACAGAGGGAGGCTCAGCAGCCGTCCTGGGAACCAAGGGCAGAATTGAGCCCTGCCAGAAACATCAGCAGCGACCGACCGCCAGATCCCACTGTGGCCTGGGACAGAGACCCCAGTGCCGGGCAGCCCAGAGCGCGCCACATGGAGATGCCCAGCGGGAACGCAAACTGGACCACTTGCCCAAGGCTTCTGGTTTAGAGAGCCGGTAGAAGACCTTTCCCTTGGCATTACAGTAATACTCCGCAAGTCTGCCTAGAAATGCCACCCCTGCCCGGGAGCCTGTGCAGGGAGATGCAGGGCAGCGCTTTCTCACAGGGGTGGAGGTGGCACGCAAGGAATTGCAGGAGGGTGCACGGGGTGACAGAGCTCCAGCGAAATCCTCGTGACGCCTCCAGCTGCGCGTGGCTGCGAGCGCTGGCCCCCTTCCAGCAGCTGGCGGAGGCAGCGGGAGAAGCCGCCGGCCAGCGCTCCCCAGCCCCTGGCTCCACACCAACGTGTTGCCAGCAAACTCCTCCGGCAGCGGAGGGAAACCTGCACGTCAAGCAGGATGCTGCCGGCTGCTGACACTGACTCTTCTTCAAGGCTATGGATGCTCGAGCCCCCTCTACCCTAAAAACACCCCGGTGCAGGGCGGGTGCCTCGGCGGAGGGGCTGTGGTCCCCTCTCCACCTCCAGCACCACGCAAGGCAGGGAGGGAACGAGGGCATCTGCGAGGGCTGACACCCAATTTAGTCTCCAGCAGCCTGTAAAAAGATGCTGTGACGGTCTTTTGCAGGAGGATGTGAACTCCCTTCTCAGCTGAACTGCAGCCTGGGTCACGGACACCCTCCTGAACCATGCTTCCACTGCAGTGCTAAGCGGCTCCCGCATCCTCCCCTGCTTCCTCCGGCTGACAGCACCGCACCGTGTCTCAGCCCCGGCACCGCTGCGGTTCCCTGGTGGGCAGAAGAAATCCCCCCTCGTGTTATCTAGAACCTAAAGCACTTGAGCAGACGGCGAATGTGCAAGCCATTATATCATTCACTCACTATCAAAAGCTCACACAGTGGCACTTAATTACAGCCCCGGAAGCGCAGGCTTCCTTAATAAATCAAAGAAATAAAGTCAGGGATGATGCACTGAACAGAGGGGGTGGGGTGGGGGGAATAAAGAGCTTACAGTTTCCCACTGTGTGTCCCCTTTAGATAACAGATGCTCTCTTCTTAACCTCTCGCTTCATCAGATCAGCTCCAGCTGTGTTTGGATCAAGTGCACAGCCTGGCCCACGTCCAGCCTGCCTGCTTCCCCGCTCCGGTGCCAGCTCCATCCCTCTGGCTCGAGGGCTGGCGGGGTGGCAGGGAGGAGGGGAGCCCCTGCCAGGCCAGGCCTCTTCCATTATGTGCATTTTACTCTATTCCTGCTTCCAGAGTCCCAAACTCCTTCATTAGAGCATCTCTGGGACCCTCAAAGAGGACTGAGCGCCTGTCCCATCAGCACCCTGAGACTGTCCCTGGCCGGGCTCCTGGGGAGGGCACAAGCAGCCTGGGAGCGGGTCGTGTCTCACGAGCGATGCCTGGGTCATGTTTTCCCTTGCAACCCCCACGAGCAGCCCACGCTGGCATAACAGCCAAGAGACGACACTGTGAGTAAACAGCTTCCAAAGGCTGTGCTGATAGCTCCGCATCGTCTCGGCCATAAATCACAGGAGAAGCCCCCTGGGACACCCTCCGCTCCCTGCCTCGGCGTGCACCACCCACCTCCCTGTTTATTTGTAAGTGTCACCTCCTCCCTCCCACTGGCGCGCAGCCCGCCGCCCGCGGGAGCGCGGTGATGAATGGGGCTGCAACAGCATTAAAAGGAGATCCCTCGTGGCACAGCCCCGCCAGCCTGCGCCGGCGCCGGGTGCGAGCAGTCCCCCGTGCTGGGCTCCCCCTCGCCCGGAGCCGCTGCACCCGCACCCACCGCCCCCAGCCTCCGGCACGTACCCCCACGGAGAGGCAAGCGGTGCCGGAGGGCTGGCAGAGCCCAGGTCCTCTTACCCGCCTGCAAACGTGCCTCGCAGCCCAAGGTCCTTAGCAGAGATAAAGCCTTTGAGAAATCCCACTGCTCCTAATCCTCCAATAGCACAAAAATAATGAAGCATTATCTCATCAGGCCTTAACCCAGTAATTACCCAGGGGATGGCTTAATAAGGAAGGGACACCCACCTGCCGAATACAGCCTAAGCCTGCCTTCTGTCCAGTTACACAACGCAAGGCTGGGCACGGCGGCACGTGCATCCTTGAGCCCTCTCCGACCAACCCAGGCAGGGAAAGGGGAGCAGGAGCAGCCCTGTCCCCACACTGGAGGGTTCGAAGGAGCCCAGATGCCCATGAGACCCAATTCCTTCCCCAGAGCAGGGGCCATCACTGCCCCAAACGTCCACCCCAGACCCAGCCAGGATGAGACAAGCCCTGCCACCAGGAAAAGCTGTCTGCCCTCAAACTCCTTGAAATGACCCCAAAATCTCAGCCGGCGCAGTGGCTCGCTGAGAGCAGCGCCTGCTCACAGGCGCTCCGCGCCGCCCTCCCCTCGCCAGCTCGGCTGACGCCGTGCCACCTCCTCCCCGCACCCCACATCCTTCCTGCCAGCCCTCCGAGGGTGCACCGTGATGCTCCAGCCGTGACGCCTGGACAGCTGGGAGAGGGGACAGCACTGGGGAAGGCTCCAAGATGGGTTTAAACCCCATCCCAGCAGCCCGACCTCCAGGTGCCGGGGGATGTTTCCAGCCCATCCTGCAAGACAGACATCTCCTCGCCGCGATGGCCCAAATCACGAGCAGCTTGAGCAAATCTTAGCCAGGGACCACGTGCCCTGCTCAGTTAATGAAGCTGGAGCGTGAAAAGTGAGCCGGTCGGAGGAGAGCGCTTGGGTTACAGCTCGGAGCAGCCGCTGCGGGGACGGAGCGGGCTCTGACAGCTCCTGGCTGCTCCCTGGGCAGCGATATCTCCAGATCTTTTACAAATAAATATCATTGCTCATTATCTCGGCATTAAAGTTACATGCTGGGCGAGATGGGTACTGAGCTTTCTCTCGCTAATCTAAAACGGATGCCAGCGTTTCTATTATTAATCTCCCAGGTCGCGGGCTCCCTCCCCCTCCGCCGGCTCTGCCGCTGCCACCCCCTGTCCCCACGGGAGGAGAGGGGCCGCTGGAGCAGCCCGACAGCCCCTCTGTGCTTGCTCACACATGACCCAGCAGCTTCACTCCCCGGCTAAGCTACGCCGCTCTTGGAGGGGTAACACCTCCTCTGATGCCAGAACCAGCATTTCCTGAGATTTGATTTCTCCGAACCCATTTCCACGTGCAGCCCCAGCGAAGACGAGCAAGCGGCAGTGGGGGCAGCGGCGGTTCCCCCCTCCACAGCAGCACAGGGCACGAGGGCCGGCAGAGCCAGGAGCATCTGGGAGGGCTCGCACCAAGCTTTTGGCTCAAAAAGGCCAGTGCCTGCAGAGTAGCTATCTGCTGAGCGAGGGCTGCTAGCCCCAGGGAAGGTCTTACAGCGGGAAAATCATCTCACAGCATCACCCCTCCGCCTGGGCTTCCCACCAGGATTTGAAGTCCAGAGAGAGAGACAACTAAGGCATGATGGGGAGCCACAGCCTCCCCGGGGCATGGAGCGGGCAAGCATGGCCAGGCAAGCTGCCCTGGAAACAGCTCCCGTCCCTGGTATGGCCCTGCCTTCCTCATCCTCTGCAAAAATCTCCCCACACAAGCAAAACCAAGACCAAAACCTCTTGGTGCTTGTGTCCACCCCAAGCTAGAGCTGCTCAGGAGCAGCACGCTGGCCTCAGCATCCTGATGTGCCACGCTGGGAGGAACCGAGCGGGTCTGACTCCCACACCCTGCCGTATCCCGGGCTCCTGCCCCAGCACGGCGCGGGGCTGAGCTGCTGCAGGATGTGGCCTGGCAGGGCAGAGCCAAGCGCTGCCCTGCTGCCCACGCACATCAGCATCTCCAGCAGCCACTTCCTCCCAAACCAGAAGATACTGAGTCACTGGCACAGAGCTGCCCGGCTCATCCTCTCCTCCTCCTCCTCCTCCTCCGCAGGAGGTAGCGGGCACATTTGCAATACAGGACCCAGCAGAAGCAGCAGCTTCAGGACAGGGATGGATGTGGCATCCAGCCTCCAGCCCACCCCAGGGGAAACGCTGCGCTTCCCGCAGCCCGGCAGCAATCCACACCGTGGATTTAATCGCAGCGGTGGGTATCGCAGTTAGATGTCGGCTTGCTCGGAAGGAAGGAGAAAGCAGTGGAAGAGCTGAGCGCTGGGGCTGACTGAGGGTGAGCCGAGCCTGCCGCGGAGCGGGGATGGTTTAGCAGACCCTCAGGAGATCGGCTCGGCCCCGCTGCCTACAGCACGCAGCAGCCCCAGTGCCCAGACAAGCCCCACTGGATGTCGGTCTTGCATACAGAAAGGCCCCAAAAGTCCCCAAAGTGCCAATACAGAAAGTTTCCCTCCCCAAATGACATACAAAGGGACCAGGGGAGAAACCAAAGCAGCTTTTCCCACTTCCCCAGGAGGAGCGGGCCAGCTTTGCGAGGGGTGGATGGGACCAGTGCCGGGGACACCCACCCTGTCCCCACTCCAAGCACCACGAAACCATCCACCAGAGCCCTGAGACACGGCGAGGTGGCAGCACCCATCGCCCTCCTGCCCCAGGCCGGCTCCCCTCCCCTCCCTTTGCTTCTCCTTTTTAAGAGGACAATTAAACTTTAGCTTTTTTATCATCCATACCAGACCCCGACCGCGGGCTTGCTGCGTCCTCCCCAGCTCCCAACCCCTCCTGTCGCATCCTACCTGTGAGAGGGGGGCGACCCCAGCCCCCAGCCGGATTAACCGCGGTCCCTGCAAGACGAGGGTGCCTCGTGCCAGGCACTCACCCACCAAGGGGGGACTTTTGCCTGCGTCCCCTGACATCACGCAGCCCACGTCAGGAAATGAATACGGATTTCAACATCCTTCAGTTCATCAGCTGCTCATTTCAACATCCCCACGGTAAACCCTCAAAAAAAGTACACCCTGTCACTCCCTCGCAATCTTCCTTCTGCTAACTCGGCTTTATCCAGGAAAGCATTTGTCACCTCCAAAAAAATATTTATTAAGCAAATTTCAGGTGTCTGGGGCTTCCCACCTCCTCTGCTTTCAGCGGCACTGACACCAGAGCTCTGCTGAGCGCCCAGATGTCAGCTGGTAACAGCTCCGGGAGCGCTCCTGCCGCCTCCTTTGAGTCTGGCATTCAAATAACTTCTCAAATCTTCCCACTAACCTCAGCAGGAACAGCCTGCTTTAGAGACATCGCAGAGCAAGCAGATGCAGGGGGTGAAGGATGAAAAAGCGGTGCTTGGAGGGAGCCTTGCTCGGGCTTTTCCCCTCTGTAAAGTCCTGGACAGATAAAGGGGAACGCAAAGTCCAAAGCCAAGGGCCAGTCCCGAAGGGCAGACCCTCCTCGGCCCAGCTACTGCAGGTGTGGAATAAAGACCTTGATGGCAGCATCGTCTCCTTTCTGCTTTGCACCAAACCCAGAAAATCTTGTCGTCCTCTGCATCCCCTGGGCAAAGCTTCATGGAGGGAAAGACTCCCAGTACCGGAGCATGCTTCACCGGCTCAGGGGCTTAAAGAAATGCCTGCAACCCAGCCGCACATTGAACTTCTTGGCTTTGGAAATGCAACCCCAGGTTCCAGACTCCAGAGCTGCACAGGAGGTGAGGGGGACACCCCGGGGAGCACAGCCCCTTGTGCAAAGCCAGGGGGGTCTATCTCTAAGGGAAGCTCATCCAGGAGAGCCAGGCCAGGGCAGGCCACTGCTGCGCTCACGTGCATCTCACAGAGGGAGACACTGAAGAAGATGGGGCAGCAAGAGGCACGAAGGGAGGTGCAGCCAACGCCTTTCCTACAGCCTCAGGACCTGCAAGAGCACCTGTGGTTTAAATCTGGGGGTGAGCTCTGCACCCCAACACGGCCCCAAATTTGTAAGAACTGGGAAAGGGAAGCCAGAAATAGCTGCAAATGGTGCTGGTTCCCCCAGCAGTGACCTGTGAGAGGCCAGCCTGCAGCCCTGCCAAGGGGGGCTCCAGCGGCCTCGTGCCACGTTGCTGCAGGAGAGGAGAGCCTCGCCAGAGCGGCCGCACAGGCTGGCTCGGCTGGCCGGCATTTCCTGCCGATGAGCCGGGGCCGGCAGAGGCCAGGGCGATGCAGAGCCAGCCAGGCATGTGCAGGCTCTGCGCAATGGGAAAGCAGCCCAAAGCGGGGCTGCAGGGTGATGCTGGTGCTGGAGGAGGCCCCGGAGACCAGGAAAGAGCTGCACGGAGCGGGGCTGCACCCCCTGCAACGAGCCACTGCGGCTCTTTCCTCCCCGGAGCATCATGATCACCCAACACCAAAGCAAGAAAAAATGATACTGCAGAGAGCCAAAGGGAAAGGTGAGGGTGGGCAGCGTGCAGATGGCTCCAGCCCAAGGAAAATGCCCTGCAATTCAGGTAAAAGCTGCAGGATTTAATTATCAACTTGCTTTATGGGGCAGGGATGTGCTGGGAGCCTGTCCCTCTCTCCCAGTTCTCCCTTTCACCAGGCTGGACGTTGCCTCCCGGTGCCGCTGGCCAGGGCTGGGGCTGCAAAGGGAGCCAGAGGTTGCAACACCCTGAGGATTCCCCCAGCTGGACTCTGCCTCACCAGGACAGGAGAAAAAAAGTTAAATTTAGGGCAGTTTATTTTCATTGAGTCTCTGGGCAGAGCCCAAGGTCCCTGGTTAAACCAATGGGGCTGTATTTGCCCATTCGGGCTGTATTTGCCCATTGACTTGCCAAGTAGGTACCAGGACCCTCATGCAGTGTGAGGGCTGGGACTCCAGGGTCCCCCCTGCTGCTTCTGACCCAGGTTTCCTGCCCAATTTCCTTGGGGGCCGTGCACCCCCCATCGCTGGGAGCACAGAGGCAGCCAGCCCCGTGTCTGCGCGGGCAGGCGGCAGCTCGACCCGCTTTGCGGAGAGGACGGGGAAGAGGCCGTTCGCCTGCTGAGCAATGTGCCAACTGATTCTGCAAGCACACAAAAGTAAAAGCCACCTGCTGTGATAGTTCATCCCGGAGTAATGGTGGGGTAGATTTAAAAAATACCCTTAAAAAGAGAGTTTCCTCATCCTGCCTGCTCCGTGGTGGTACGGGACCAAGTGACGGGTTTGCCAGCCGCCCTCCCCATCCCATCTCGCCCTCCCTGGCAACACAGAAATGAGGGGAATAAAGAGAGCAAAAGAGATGAGAGTCCAAATCAGACTAGCTGCAGCGCAGGGCGGTTCGACTGTGGGAGCGGCAGCCTTCCCACCCCGTATCCCTGGGCATCCCCGAGCCCCAGCAAAGGGACAACAGGAGCCACAAGGAAAGGGAAAGCAGGATCTGATGAATTAGTGCTCTGCTGTGATTGAAGAGATGCTCACGCCAAGGTCAGCATGCAGAGAGGGCGCGGGGATCCCCGTACCCTCTGGGGACAGCCTCCCTTTAGGCACAAAGCAAAGGGATTTAGGCGCCTTGAATGCCTTTGGGGATGCCGCTGAGCTCCTCTCCAGCACAGCCTCCCACCCAGGGTGATTATAAATCTGAGATTGGGAAACACTCAGACGCTGCCACAGACACGGAGAACGTTTTAACAGCCTGGCCTCCCTCCCTCCATCCCTCGTCACCGCTGTCACCGCGTCCCCTTCCTCCCTCCCACCTCTTTCAAATTAGCAGCCATCGACCTCCTCCCCCTGCGGAGCTGACATTAATCCGGCGATGTTTGTTTAACAGCTCCCACTGATCTGCAGCCTGATCCCCCAAGTCAATACAGGCTTTGGCCAGGGTCTGGAGTGCAGGATCCGGCTCCAGAGTGGCCCGTCAAGCTAAAACGGCTGCACGGGCTGATAGGATCAGATGCTGTCAGTGCTGCTCTGGGACCCATTAGCTTTAATTAGCTGATGATGCTGTAGAGGCCACATAAAACAATGAAGGGGATTGATCCCTCGTGTAACACTATTGACAGTGGAGCTCCATCTGGGATCAGTTTGGTGCCGGATGCATCTGTAGGGTCTATAAAATCAAGGCCTGTTTTCTTTTTCTTCTCTTTTTTTTTTCTTTAATTTTAAAATCCCGTAACGGTAGGCCTGCCAGTTTAAAAGCAAGAGCAAAAATAAAGAAAAAAGCCAAAAGTCAACTGCAGGGAACCCTCTCCGATTCCCACTAATGATAAGTTAGGGCACGTTCAACCATCCCTCCCTGCTAAAGACCCTTGTGTGTATTGCACACACCGCTCATTAAGGCATGCGAGCCTGCTTCCAGGTCACCGTCATTACCCCCATTTTAAAAACAAGACACCAGCTTTCTCCGTGTCCTTTGCTTGGAAGCGCACATCAACCCCCAAACCACCTGCTTTCTGCAAAGCTCTTTCCCTCTGCGCAGTATCACCCATCACGCCTGCAGCAAGGGACCAGCGTACCACAAGCAATGTGCTGCACCGAAGGAGAGGTGGAGGGAACCCAAAAATACTGGGATGCTGCGAGGAGCTCTTTCGTTTTCATCTCCCCTGCTGCAATCGTCTGGCTGAGCATCTCCACGTGCCCCCCACATGCAGCAGGGATTTCCCCTGAGGGACTGAGATGCTGACAGCCAAATGCCTTTATGCCCCTGGTACCCCCTTACATATGAAGAAATCCCAGCGAGATAAACCCACGGTCATCACAAGCAAGCACAGCCACAGCTCTTGGAGCAGGGAGCACCTCTCCAAACACCTCCCAGCAGCAGCACCAGGGGGAATCACACAGTTTTCAGCCCCCAGAGCTCACCTCTTTAAACCCCAGCATTTAGCAGACGGAGCACCACATCCCTACCACGTTGCAGCCCAGGGATGCATCGAGCAGGCGGAGCACCACATCCCTACCACGCTGCAGCCCAGGGATGCATCGAGCAGGCGGAGCACCACATCCCTACCACGCTGCAGCCCAGGGATGCATCGAGCAGGCGGAGCACCACATCCCTACCATATTTGCCAGTCTAGAAACAGGGCCAGGAGCTGAAAACTCCCCTGAGCTGGCAGGGAGTCCCCCTGCAAAGCACACAAAAAGGAGGATTTACACTGTGTCGCTCCCCACTGCCTCCCAGCAGGCAGCAGAGCTGAGGACCACAGCCGAGCATCCCTGCCCGCAGCACCTCCTGCCTGCAGACATCAACCCTGGGGGGTCCCTGGAGCCATCTCTCCCCGACATACCCACGGCAGCTACAAAAGCTCCCTTAAAACTCCCTAGAAAAGGGGAGGCAGATAAAACCCAGCCCCGCAGCGCTCTGGAGAAGGCGGCTCGAAGCCCGAGCGCAGCGGCAGGCAGGGTGGCGAGCAGGGGGGGGAGCACATGCCAGCCGCCCGGCTCTGACGGCTGACACCCTGGCGTAACACTTTCCAGATGTGGCTGGAGGAAGACAGAAGCAGAGCTGTTCCCTGCTGAGGAAGCTGGAAACGGTCGGAGATAATGTGGAATTCCTGAACGGGAGCCAGCACCGGCCGGGGCCGGGGCGCAGGAACAGCCAGGGAGAGGCAGTGCGCCGGGGCCGATACAAAACTCCTCTCTCTTTTGTGTGTGTGTGTGTTTTATTTCGGGAATTCTGCATGTAAAAGCCCTTAATTTATACACTGTGTGGGTTGACGGCTGTACCCAACAAATGGAACATTTTCTCCATACCCTTGTGTGTGTGATAAACAGCCGCTGCGGAGAGGCAGGGAACAGAGCCTTTTTCTTCACCGTGATAAATACGCTCCCAGCAGCTCCGCGTTTCTTGGCTTGGAGATTATTATTCTTCCCTCCTTGTCGAAGGGGGAGGCCTCGGCCCCCTCGCCAGGTACTCTGAGCAGCACCAGGCAGGCGAGCGGGGCGGCGGGCAGGGCGGTCGCTGCCGCTGGTCCCTGCCCGCGCTGCCTGTCTCGCCTTGCAACCTCTTCCTCCCCTTGCAACCTCTTCCTCGCCGAGCAGCGCTGAAGCTGACTAATAACGGAGGAGGCAAGGCCAAAATCAGCAGAGAGAAGCCCCTGCCCCACATCGGGCATAGATGGGCATCCATCTGCCCCCATCCCTCTGCAGCTCCCTGGCCAGGGTGCTTTATAGGAGGCACCCCAGTGCCAGGGTGCTATAGGGACCACCCTGTGTAGGGTACTATAGGAGGCATCCCCTTGCACGCCTCTCTCTCAGCCCCTGGGCTGCTCAGCGAGGAGCTGCAGGTACTACTGTAACACAGGTTTTGGAAAGGGTGCTGCTTCAAGGGAGGGAGGGAGCAATGGGGTGGGCACCGCAGAAATCCCAGTCACCCAGAGGGGGAACCCGGAGAGGGCGGCTGGGGAGCAGAGGGCGATGGGGTACGCAGCTTCAGCAAACCCCCAGCCTCCGCACGGACATCCCATAGCTGCTGGGCAACACAACGCACCCGGCCTCTCGAGCGAGCCCACCCCACCCGACTGCTCCGGCTGCCCCAGCCCTGCCAGCAGCACCACGGCCATCCCAAACCTCACCGCACGGCAGGGCCCAGCGCCAGGCAGCTCACCAGCGGCAGCCCACCAGGCTTTAGGGTCTTCCACCACCCTGCCATCCAGCGAGCTGGGCTGCAGACCACCCAGCAACTCCCCTGGCACCATGAAGTCTATCATTTTGCATCTATTATGCAACGGATATAAATATCTGTATTATACCTATGCACGCACATTGCGTAACATGACATACATTTGTCTTCGGTGGAATAAAATACGGAGCTATTTGGGGTGCCAAGTGCAAGGAGGGTAACGCTCCCCAGCACGCTGAGCCGCCCCCACCGCAGCAAACCTGGGAAGCCGCTGGGCAGGAGCACGAAGCACCCGCACGGCCGCTGCTCCCGGCAGGGATCTGCAGCACAGAGCCGCTTCCTCCGCTGCCGGTGTATTTGCACAGCCGGTCCTGATGGGCGTCCAGTTAAGCTGGCGATAATGGACTTGCAGCGGGATAAAACGGATGTTTGCTGTGAGCGAAAAAAAGGACCCGAAGCCAGAGGCGAGGCCAAAGTCAGGAAATCTGCCTCCAAGCCAGCCATGCCCCAGGATATCAGCGCTCGTGTGCAACAAAACACAGAATACAAAGTTAGTTTTGCAAAACGAAGCCCTGGCCTGGCTGCAGCGAAGGTGTGGGGGGGCTCCTGGTGCACCCCGAGCTGGCTGCCATGCTTAGCACAGCCACCGCACACATCCCGCCGGGGCACTCCAGGGTGCACAGGGTCCCCAAAAGCCAAAATCTGCCCCTCTGTGCCGCCGTGACACCTGGGGACCCGCCGAGGTTGCTCCAGCCGACACACAGGCGCCCAAGCCAAGGTTTCAGCTGGCAGAACGAAACTCAGCCCATTTTCCTCCGGCACCCCAGGAGGGTGCCAGTGCCGGGGCATGGGCACGGTGGCACCCGTGGCCATGCCAAGCCGTCCCCTCAGGGCCACTTGCGCCCATTTGGTGCCCAAACTCTGGCTGGTTCCTGGGTGAAACGAACTTCAGCGAGCTGAAGGCCAGCATGAGAAAACTGGCCTTTCATCCAAAACCGGCGTTTTTTTCCCACTTCTGGCTGAGGCAGGTATCTCGGAAAAACAGCATTTCCTGTGGTATTTCAACACTTTCTTTTCTCAGGTGGAGCCATCTGAGAAGGGCTTCCAGGGCTGTCAACAGGCTTTGGAGCAGGCCCAGGAGGGGAACAACCACAGGGAAGTGGGAGGGTTTCTTGGAGCATCTCGCGGCGGTTCGGCTCAGCCGGCACGCGGGGCAGAAGCGGGGCTGGCGCGGGCACGGGCGACACGGGGCAGGGGCAGAGACCGCAGCGGCCAAGCACTGATGAGTTCAACCCCGCAAATGCCTCGATGTTGGCAGCCTGCAGAAACTGGGGTATCCCAAATGGGCTGACAGCTATTCCCATTTGTAATCCAGCTGATGGGGAGTTCAGGCATCCATCAGTCCGGCAGCTTGGTATTAAATGTTTCCAAAAAAAGGGGGTGTCGCTTCAGGCGGTGTGCAGGAAGGCATGAACGTGCGGCACTGGGGAGACCTCGGCGTTGCTGTTTTGCCACCTGTTTCCTTATGGCATTGCTAATATTCCCCAGGCATCTGCGGGAATGGGATGGCTCAAGGGACCATGAAGAGTCTGGGGCATGCTTCAGCTTATGGGATGCTTCAGGGTCCTTCCAGATGAGCAGCTGGCAGTGCTCCGGTCCAAAACCCCTCTGGTGACGCCTGGCTGATGGTTGAGGGGTCTCCTGCATGCTCCGAGAGGACGGATGTCTCTGCAGAGCTCTCCGCAGGTTATGCCCAGCCTGTCCCCCATCGTGGCAGAAAGTCATGATGGAATAGGCTAAAGAAGGCAAATCCCCCCACCTTTTCTCCCAAAATGTCCCCTTGGTGACCATGCAGAGGCTGCAGCTTTCACTGCAGTCGGTAACACCAAAACATCTCCTGGGAGCCCTTTGGAGAGCTGGAGCCGAGCCGGTGGGGAGACCCGGGGAAGCAGCCTGGGAAGAGGGAGCAGCTCCCCTCTGCCCTTCCCGCCCCATGCATCCAGGGACCTTCACGTTGACACCTACAACCTGCCCCAGAGTCCTGCTCCCCGTCACCGCAAGACATAGCAGCACCCTCCCCCGGGGCGAGCAGCACCCACCACCAAGACCTCCCCAGATGCTCCGGGGACGCCCAACCCCAACAACCTATTTTCCTCACCATTTACATCTGCGTTTCCTTAAGGGACAGGCCCTGGGGACGGCTGCTCCTCAGCAGGCAGCTCCAGCATCAGTCACCCCCCGCAGCAGCAGCTGCTCCCCACCTCTACCCTTCCCGCCCTCCCCTTCTCCCCCCCAGCGATTTTCTCCCTCTGTTTGGGGAAACGGGTGGGTGGACAGGGGTGGCGGGGCGAGGAGGAGGCTAATGAGCAGCGCCCCTGGCAGAGGTTACCATTAATGATTTTCCCAACAGATCACACCACTCCCCTTTTAACCTCTGTTAGCAAGCTGAAGTCCTTGAATTATACAGGCGAGTGCACCCACCCCACCTCCCTCCGGCTCTGCCCATAAAACCACTGGCGCTGGCCGAGCCCCCCGCGCCCCAGCAGCCTCCCGCAGGAACGCCAGCCCAGCCTCGCACCCCAGCCGCTGTCACCGCTGGCATCCCGAGATGTCGAAAGGCAGCAAAGCTGATGCTGATGGGCATGAAGGTCAGCGGAGAGGGAAGGTCGGCTCCGGCGGCAGAGCCGGCCGCCCCGCAGGCAGCAGAGACCGCTGCGTGCCCGGTCTGCCAGCCCTGCCTGCGCCCGGGCACCCCTTCCCTGGGGGGTGGCTTGAGCTCTCTCCACGCACAAATAAACCTTGTAAATGCATCGTTGGGGGAACACGAGAGAAAAGCAAACCCATGTCTGTATTTACCCTGCTATTTACCCTGGACAGCACTGCTGGTACCTCCGGGTCCCACGTCTCCCCTTCCCTGCTGTCATTTCCACCGCGAAAGCCAAAGAAGTCGGTCGGCTCCTGCTCTCTCACCTCTCTCCAGGGAAAGCGTGGGGCTCTGGCAAGCTCCCGGCGCAGTGGGAGGAACAGGGATGCTGTTTGCCACAGCGGGGTGGGATTCAGGATGGGTCAGTGCACGGGGACGCACCCAGCACCGGCAGCGACCCTTCCAGCCACAGCCACAGCCACAGCCGCCCCATTCCTGTTTCACTGCTGGGGGAAACTGAGGCACGGAAGGACCCTACCAGGCTCGAACAATTGCCAAAGACTGACCCACGTTACAGCACTGCCCTTTCCCCCCACGCTGCAAAACCCACCCCTGGGTGGTTGCAGCCGTCCCCCTTAGCAGCGCGAGAGCCCAGCGAGAGGAGCCGTGCCCCTCGGCGCTGCCCCCTGACCGGCTGCAGACAGGCCAGCGCCGTGCCCGCCGCTCTCCTCTGCTTTCCCACTTGTTTCTGTCTGCACCCTGCAAGGAGAGGGCGCAACGCTCACGCGTGCCTTGCGGTCCGCGACCCTGCCCGCCTGGCTGCGGGCGTGCACACACGCGTGCAAAAAAGCCGCCCCCATAACCTTTACGTCTGCTGTTCCTGGCTCGCCCTCACGTGAACGACCCCGTCATCTACCCAGCACAAGAGTAGTAACGCAAACCCACTGCCTCGGTTCAGCACCGCTCTCCGCCGGTGTCCCACGTGGCAGAAGGTCAGGGTGCACACGCGTTCCCGGGGGGACACGACTCCTTCCCAGCTCAGCTCCACGATGTGAGGCTTGCGTGGCAGCCGCAGGGTTTGCAGAGAAGGAGAGCCACGGGGTTTGCGTGGCCAAGCAGGACCTGGCTGGATGGGGGAAAAGGAAAACCACGCATCCAGGGGCGGGACACAAGGAAGGAGCCCGCATCCCGGGTGGGCTGGGCACCATAAGCCTCAGTCTTGATGCTCTGCATCCCTGCTGCCCCATCTATAGGCGGCGGGTCCACCCTCTCCCCTCTGACCTGGGGGTGAACGCAGCCCCTGAGGAGAAGCACAAACCCACCACGTGTCCCATCCCTCCTCCGACACCTCCTCCCGGCCAGCGTGTGAGCGACGGGGGCTCCAGCCGAGCGGCTGTCGCTTGTGATTTGTGGCGTTAATATTTCAGGAGAGGGGAGGGAAGGGGTGACAACAGCCGGGGAGAGCCAGCTCTTGGAAGTCAACTAGCAGGGTTATAGCTGAAGGCAAAGCAATAACACTGATGGATCTGAAGACCTGGGGTGGCAGAGGCTGGAGGAGGAGGAAAGGAGAGAAGGAAGCAGATGAAGATGGGTGACAAACAGCATAAATACATTCTGCCTTTACATGAGGTTGCCATGAGCTTGTTACAGCTGTTTCATTAATTAGCCCTACCCTGCACCAGGGAGGGAGCACCCCGCCATCCCAGAAGGGGACCAGGGCTGGCAGGAGAGCCGGGCAGCAAAGGGACAAGGCGGCGGGCCCTGCTGCTCGCCAAGGGGCTGCGCAGCCGCCGTGCTGGGCTGGATCCCCAGCGCTGGGAGCGACTCCCTGCCAGCTGCTCCCGTGCCGGAGGGTGCCAGCGGCGGCCAAAGCTGCACCCGTCCACCCCACACACCCACTGGCGTCTTTCCCCGAGCCCCCTCTTGCTGCCGGGTGAAGCCGCGGTTCCGCCAGCCCCACGGCCCCCAGCGCCAATGACGGCACTGACGATGCCCCGGCAGCCCCAGCCCCCTCCGACCCGGCAGTGGACAGACCCAACAGCCGGGGCCCTTTTTGAAGACCTGCAACACTTGAGAGGCTTAGCGACAAGAATATCTCGATTATCCACACCCAGAGCCCTCGAGCAGCCCCTGCTGCTCTCAAGCAGCTTAAAGGATGGGAATTATCGGCGGGGGCACCTGAGACCCCTCTGTGGCATCGCTGCCGTCACCGCCTCCGGCTCCCGCAGCCCGCTGGTGCCTCTCCTTCCAAGGGATGACAAATATCCATATAAACCCCCCTAATCGCCCACCCCGGTCTCCTCCCCGGTGCTTTTCACACCTTCCATCAGCAGCGAGGCATGTGTGGCTGGCAACGGGCCACAGCCAGGCCCGCCGCGGCGCGGAGACGGTAACATTTTGCTGGGAAAAGGGCAATTTAATTATCCTGTCTTCTGTTTCGTGACAACACACGAACGTGCTGCTCAGACACAGAAAGCACCGGGCAGGCAAACGGTGTCTCGTATGGCATGGGCAACCCTGCCCGACGCTGCCCGGAGGTGGGTCCTGGTTTCCCGGCTTTCCGCCGACGGCAAAGAGGGGCTGGGAAAGGCGAGCACACGGAAACGACAGGGTTAAAGCAAAGCCCCAAACCTCCAGGTTTTTCAATAGCCCAAAGAAGCAGGAAAAATGTTTTTGTTGTCCAGCTGCAACGCTTCTTCCAAGCTCAAAGCAAGCACTGACTCTCATCTGGGGGCTGTTTCACCAGCGTGGGTCTATTTTTACAAGGAAAATGGTATTTTGATGGGGAAGGTTGATCAGAAAAGAAAGGAGTATTAAAAATACTGCAGTCCTCTTTTGGGAGATCAAACTATTCACTGAATCCAGCCAGACTTCACAAACCACGTCTGACCTTCCAAAGCACCACTTACCAGAAAATTTACTATTAAAATATATTAAACAATATAAAATATATTAAAATCCACCCCTTAACTCAGCCCTACCCACAGACAAGGGGTGAAGGCAGGGGTGTGGTGTCTGTCCTGCTGGGTGGGTTGCAGTCAGGACCACGCGGCGAGGCAGGGCTGGCCCTGCTCCGTTCCCCACGCAGCGGGGGGACGGGGACAGAGGATGCTCCGGGAGCACCCCCGGTACCATGGGGCGGGCAGGAGGGTGCCGGGGATGCTGGTCCTGCCCTGCAGTGGCCGGTGGGGCTCGATGCAGGGGCAGCACGTGTGCCACAGCGTTTGTTGTGACGGCGGCTCCATTAGCACCAAGGAGCCAAGCCGCCTTCCCAAGGACGTGGCACAGTTGCCCTAATTAGTGCGTTAATTATACTTGTTGGCCGGGAGAGAGCAGGTGCAAGAGGACGGAGGGGGAGCAGGAATGCCGGTGCAGGACAACGGCAGCCCGAGCTGCACCGAGGGACAGCCTGACCACCCGGCTCAGAGGCAGGGTAGGAGGATGGAGAGCAGCAGGAGAGCCCGGCTGCGCGAGGCACGGCTCCTCCTTGCTCCTCCACTGAGCAAGGTCCTTCCAAGATCCCCAAGTGCCACTGCCGCTTGCAGGGCGAGAGCTGCAGTGACAGTAAATAAGCATGAGAGGGAAGAAAGGGACTTTCCAGATAGGAAAAGTTGTCTTCCTGTCACAGGGGAGAGGGGAAAACAGATTTGTGTGGGGCGCACAAACGGGGCAGGCGTTGTGCTGGCTCAGCTGGGGAGCGCTGCCTTGCTACAGCAACGCCACGAGCACCCAAAATCCCTGGCACTAGGAAGTTCCCGTGCCCTGGTGCAAACCCAGCGACAATCCCAGCGATGAGCTGGCGTGTCCTGCGACGTGGGAAACGACCTGGCAGCCTGGCTTACGAGCAGGTGACAAAGCAGCAAGCGTCCTGCCCATGCGGGAGGGTTGGCGGTGGTGGTGGCACCTTGGGGACGCCAATCCTGCTTCCCTGCGATGCACAAGAGCCCTGGGAGCTTTCCTCCAGGGTCCCCTTAAGAAGCAATTTACGCTCTCATGGGTCCCCCGATTTAATTTTCACTGCCTTCCCCACATCCAGGAGCAGCAGCACGCTCAGAGGCTCCCAGCCCTGCAGCCGCACGCACCCCCTCACCGCAGGTCAGGAGCAATAACAGCCTGCGGAGCTGCTTTGGAAGTACCCGATGCAACAGAGGCGGCCCTGTAGCGAATGCCTGATACCAGGCTGGGTGACAAAAGGCGTTTCTCTCCTCGGAGAAATCCGTTCCCCCATGCCTGTTGGGGAGCAGTCAGCTTTTTACAGCGCCGGCCAGCCTTGCATCAGCTCAGCTCCCGGAGGAGCGGCACGGCTATCCCCCCATCTCCTCCTGCTTCATCTTTTATGCAAGCAATGAGTCACGAAGCGCTTGCAGGGCTTCGCCTTCTACCAAGCGAAGCCGCGGTGCCCGGCATCGCCACCCGGCGAAGGACAGGTTAAGCCGGCCTCGCGCTGCCCCGTCTCCAGGCAGGTGCTCAGCCAGGCAGCGGCAGGCGCCGCCGGCCAGGTCAGACCCCGGTGCCCGGCGGACCGGGCTGGCTTGTGCACAACCTTATGTTAACCGGCTCTGATGGCTGCTTTGAAACAGCCGCCGCGGGGAAAGCCCCGACTGGGCACACCTGCCCCTCGCTGCGGCGGTGGCAGCGGGGGGCCGCGGGGGTACCAGCCCTGCGAGGCCACGGTTCGGGCGACCGCCGCCTGACCCCCTGCGCTGGCTTTGGGGTCAAACGGACCCAACGCCTGAGCAGGGCTGATGGTGGCCAGAGGGGCTGGCGATGCAGCCAGCCGCACGCTCCACCTGCTCCCTGCGCTGCGCTGAACCTGGGTCGGCAACCACCCGAGCCCTCCCCGGTCCCCCGACAGCCCCAGCATCATCAGGGCCACCCCCACTTCAGGCTGAAGCAGAGCCCCCCCAGACTGCAGCACCCCACAGCTCCACCTCCCCTCCCTCAGCAATTTGGACGTGGGCTTTAATCATCCCGTGGTCCAGAGCGTGCACAGGGCTGGCTCCATCGCTCCTCCACTGGTGGGGGCAGATGTGCATCCCCCCCCACGGCTGCGGCATCCCACGGGACCTCGTGCCGGGAGGTGCAAGGTGGGGTGTGCGAACCAAATGTCCACCCCTAAAGGGTGATGTAGGGTGATGCTCCTAAAAGGACGAGCCGACCCCTGGGGTCAAGGCACACGTGGCCCCAGGAGCAGCCAGTTTCCCCACGGGGCCCAGCAGCATGAGCTCAGTGGCGCCTGCCAGGGGAGCCGGAGCTGCAGGGGTCCCTGCAAAAGGGGGGACCCTGCAAAAGGGGGGACCCTGCAACAGGGGGGACCCCACCCCATAGCTCTGCATGGCTCACAGACACGTCCCTGCACCGGAGCCCATCAAAGGCACTGCCCGCCCCAGCCGGGCACAGAGATCACAGTGCGCTTGCACACAGGTGAGCGAGGAGGAACACACTCATCTAACTCGTCTCTCTGTCTGTCTGCGATAACAACCACGGCCGCTCACACCCCTAAGAGGTGTCTGAATTGGAGATGAGCAACAAGAGTCCCGACTGCAAGGATGTCGACATGAGGTGTCATTTGGGATGCTTCTCTTCATCAGCTCCATTGTCAACACTCAAAAAAGTGCCTCTGACACCCTGGGGAAGCTTAATCCTGACGCTGTCTCAGGAGCAGCAAAAATGCAGATGATTCAGCTCCAAAATTATCGGCAGTGGGATGCAAGTCTCCAAGTAGATCTCTGGCTATTCCTGGGCAAAAGCTCAAAGCCGCCTTTGCTTCTCTCTCCTCTTGAAATCATCAGAGAACATATTCCCTTTCTTGGTTTTTTGCTTTTTTTCCGCTAGGAATACGTACTTCTCCCTCCTGGCCCTGCAAGAAGGGAACGGAGCAGGAGCTCTCGGGACGGCTGCCCCGCTCCCCGGGGCCGTGGCTACTGCCCACGCTGGCCAGCAGCCCGGTGTGCCAGCGGTGCCGGGGCACGCGTATGCCAGGGAGGGCAAACACAACCCCATCAGCCTTTCCCATCTGCTGGGAGGATTTGCACCGACTCACACCGGGGCTTGGACGGTGGTGTGCTGCTGCTGCTGCTTGGTATTTTCTGTTTTCCTAGACATTAACACTTCCTCCCTTCACCCACAAGATGGTTTCCAGGCTTCGATTCTCTTCCCTATGGCAACAAAAACCCAGCCAGGAAACCACAACCCACTCGCCCAACTCTCTCGCAGGCAAGGTAGGTGAGGGGAGCCCCAGCCCCTCAGGTTGGTCGCTTCAGCTCGACACAAAACTATTTGAAAGCAAAACTTTTAGCACTATCATAAAGTAAACTCTGCTACACGTGTGGCTCGGCTGGGTCCCAGTTCCCAGGAGCATCACTGGACCCCTGGCAAGCAGGGAGAGACTAGGAGAAGGAATGGACTTGCAGCAACCCCCATTTCACCTGCACCCCAGCCCCAAAATCCACTTGGCTGCCGGGCTGGACCATGGGACAGAAGCTGCTCTCCAGCCTGCAGCCACCCTGCTCCAACAGCAGGTACACCAGGGATGCTGCACGATGCACACGCTCCTCCGAAAATACCAGATTTGTTCATCAGGGAAAGGACAGAGCAAAGAGTGGCTGCCAAAGAGGAAAGGGGGAGGAAGGATAAGAGAGCAAACAAATCGTATCAACTCAAATCAAAACAGGCCACGGAAATGATTACACTTAAGCTTTTCACGCCTGGCTAATTTTTTTATTATTCAAAGAAATTCCTGGTTTTGTTTTGCCTCCTCGAAGGAAGAACCAGAGGGGAGAGAGCTCCTCCAGCAATCACAGATAATAACCACTGCAGAAAAAAGGCTTCCTGCTCAAACAATGGGAGACAATTAGCACGAGCCCTGGTGCGGGAGCATCTTTTAATCTGCCCTGCCTTGTCAAAACAAAAAAAGAAATGCTTCACGGGAAAGAAGGCTGCAATCAGGTGTTTATTTTGGGTCGGAAAGCCGCGCAACCTGGCCGCTGCATCGTGCGCTTTGCTGCCGCAGCAAAACAGCGGCGTTGCAGGATCTGCGGGGCAAACTGGGCCAGGGGATGCTCCAAGGATGCCAGGTGAGTCCGAGCAGCGAGGAGACGCCGCACCAGGCAGGATGCAACCCTCGAGGTGGGCGCTGGGCTCACAACCACGTTCACACCCCTCGTTTCACTGCTCGGGACTGCCCGGCGGGGAGAGCTGAGGAGTAAACTGTTATCAAGCTCAGGCTCCTGCAAGACTTCATTCAGCATGTGCCTTTGCTTTTTTGCGGCGCTCCCATGCAAGTCACACAAAGCCACCCGTCAGCCTCAGAAGGACCTTTTCCCTCCAGGATGGCTCTCTGATGCCGGTGGAGGGCTGAAGCCCTTCGATTCCCACCACGCAGCATCTGAGATGCTCCTCCAGCCGCTCAGCCTGGTGCGGAGCCCACCCGAGGAAGAGCAGCCTTCCTCCCACGCGGCCTCTCGCTCCTTTAACTCTGCTGTTGGAGGAACACAGGAGAAAACACCCGCGCTGAAAATCCAACTGTGCGTCATTCAGCTCTCATTTTGATTGTTAAAAATTCATTAATGAGAGCAGATTGGTATTATATCGCTGCCTTAATTAAAGAGGGCTACGGAACAGCATTTTAAATAGCAATGTCATTTTCTAATTGACACAGCTACATTATAAAGAAAAATACTTAAACAGAACTTGAAACCGAGCCGGTTTCTTCTGATGGCGGGGCTCATTTTGGCTTAAATTTTTAATCTGCTCATGAAATATTTATAGGCAAGGAAAGAGATAATGTTTCTCCGGGTGTACGGTTCCCCTCCTCCGGCCCAGTGCCCCGCGAGGTTGCTGTAGGAGGAAGGCTTCACCACCCAGCGAAGCTGCTTCTCTGCTCTCCTCCGTCCAGGACCCTATGGTCACAACCTTTCCCGAGACCTGGGAGCTGCACCGAGCTCCGGGAGACCCCAAGCTCCGTTCAAGTCACTGCTCTGCCTGCATCCTTTTGGCTAAACCCCGCTGGGTTTGAGTGGAAAACCATGATTTTTTTGGTGCCTTTCTTGGGCCAGGCATTTCGTCCCTGCCAGGGGCAGAAGGCTGACTGGGGCTGAGCACATCCATGCCCGCAGCGGGTGCCCGCACTGCCTGGCTGGGTCCCTAAAGGCTTGATGAGGAGGCACAGGGATGCAGCACGGCTCAGGCACCAGCCAAAGGCATCCCATGTCAGGCCACGTTCAGACGCCAGATCTCCCCCCATCTCACACGCAGACGCTCAACTCCTCTCTCCCGCTATTTAAGGTGTTTCATACACAAACCTCCTACAGCCTACAGCTAATTCCACGCATTTAAGAGCACAGATTCCTCCTGTTTTCCATTTAGGAAAAAATCTGGTCACCACTTCAATTACTGGGAGAGCAAATCAGGGAAGAAAATGGCTTCATACGCATGGATGCAAATTCCTCCGCAAGGCAGCATGTCCCCCTCTCCCTGGCCCCGCACAGCCGCTCGCCCCCCGGCACGCAGCAGCCTGGAAAGCCAGTCCCCGCTCATGCCAGCAAGAGGTTTTTCCACCAGCATTAGTGGAAATTAGTGGCATTAGTCCACGCCTGCGTTTCACCAGCCAGACAGAGTGAACTCATAGAAAAGTCGTCCGTACGCCAAGTTCATTGAAACCAGTAGCACCATGCTTTGGCCACTGCGCTCAGAACAAGCACAAGGGCAGGGTGAGCCAGAGGACAGGTTGCTCAGAGGCTTAAACTCTGGATCTGCCTCTCGCTAGTTTTTCAGATGACCTTTCAGATCTTAAGAGACAGCCCACCACCCTGCCTCTGTTCCCCTTCTTGCCAAACATCGCTGCTTGTCGCCTTTTTGCGGGTGCTCTTATGGCATCCCTGGCCATGGGCGAACTGGGAGCCCGGGGGTGATGTTACACCCAGCCGCGGGTGCCCGCTGTGTCCCTCACACTCTGCCTTTTCACAACAAGGACAACTTCCAAAAGCAAAATGTCGTCAGCCCGTGGGGTGGCTTGGCATTGCTGCGTCAGTTTTTTAAAGGGGAAAAGATTTGGAAAACCAACAGAAGAGGCGAAACGTCAACTCCTTTGCTCCTCCTTCTCCCTTGCTCTGCGAGGGAGGGATGCTCCCCTCCTTACCCCATGGACACCCATGGGAAAGCGAAGAGCAGGAGCTGGCACCAAGCAGGACGTGCTCAGGGAGGTGACAACACGCCCAAGGGACGCACACCCCACTGCAGGAGGGTTCGGTCCAACCCCTTCCCCACCCAAGCATCCCTCTGCCCCGTGTCCCCAGCTCCCATCGCTTCCCCTCTTGTCGCGAGAGGGTGAGACTGTCCAGCTGGCTCGCGGAGGATCTGGACAGGCTGTTTAATCAGGGAGAGCGATTCAGCTGTAATTTCTTCTGATAAAGTATTACAGATGCTACATTTCTAGCCATCTGGCAGCAGGCTGCGTTTCCTGCCTCTGCTTCTTGTGCTCTCAGGAGAAGAGGGGAGAGAGGGATCAAAAATTGAAGGCAGGATGGCGGGGAGGGCTGTGCCGGGACGGGAAGGGGAGCAGGGCAGAAATTCCCATCTCTCATCCCTTCCGATGCCGCACTGCCCATCCCGCAGGCTGGCAGCCCACAGGCACTGCTCAGCAAAGGATGGGACCAGTGAAGAGCATGTGAAAGTGCCCAAGAAAAGCAGAGCAAGTGAGGCTGGAGCTGTTGAAAGCCAGGCTGTCCCCTGGCAGGGCAGGGACAGAGCCCCCAGACCATCCTCCTTGGCTGGAAACCCATCCCAGCAGGGTGAAGCCCCTTGTCCCCAGCTGCCCCGTGCATCAGCCCCAGCGCGGGTACCAACCTGCATCCCCAGACCCTCGACCCTATTCACAGTGCAGAGGAAAGGCATCTGCACCCGTGCTAATCAGACCAGGGAGAGCCCAAAAACAAACACAGCAGTCTCCATCCAGCCTCACAGCCTAATGAGTAATTTACCCCGAGAGGAGCAATCCAGCGGTGCGGGGCTGGGGGGAGGCTCTGCAAACAAAAGGCAGCTCACTTGGATTTACCAGACCCTGAGCAGAACCGTCGCAGGGTTCAGCGCATTAAAAATAACTGAAGGAAAGGGCTCGCACTTCATTACTTTCGACAGAATTGGGTCTTGGTCACGCCAAGTATCTGCTGGGGAGCAATCACGGCACCGCACGCCGCAGCCCTCCCTCGCAGCACTCAGGTGTGAAGCCAAAGCTAAACGAGGTCAGGGATGAAAGGGGGCTGCAGGGGGCTTTATTTTCCCCTTCTCCCTGACCTGCCGTTGCAAAATGTACAGATCCCTTACGCCTAGCACCCTTTGCATCCCTGCTCCTGCTCTCAGGACCGCACCTCCCCATCCGTGTTTCGGGGCGATGGGGATGTAGGTCTGGGCAGCACAGCGAGGCAGTAGCGATGCTTTCATCTCATCGGCAGCACCGGGCTGCAAAAACACGGGAGATGCTTTGGCAGAGGGTACCACAATGCCAGCCGTGGTGTGTGGGATAACCAGCCCTGGCTGAAGTTTCTTTGTGAACCACAGAGAGTTAAAGGCTGGCTGAGGCCCTGAAGCATGAGGTTTATGCATATGTAGCTAATGTAATACAATTATACATTAATATATAACTAACAGTCATGGTAATACAACATTACAGTAGGTAGATTATCCCATCTCCTGTAATTTATTATTGTTATTTGTAATCCATTAGTGTCCAGAGCTGAACCTGGGTCAGAGTGCAGTGTCCTGCCACGCTTTCGCTCGCCACGGCAGGAGCGGGCGGATGGAAGAACCTGCTGCTGCGGGTCCAAATCCTGCCCCAAGCTCCGGCAGCAGCATGTCCTGGGCAGAGACCTGCCTCCCAGCCGGCACCAGGACCCGCTCCCGGGGCTTGGGGTCCCAATGGGAGACATCCACCGACACTGGATAAAGTCAACAAGGCATCGCCTGACCAACACCCCCCCACCCCCCGCCCCAAAATGCTGGGGCCAAACAAGCCAAGGGGCTCAGCGGGTATCTGGCAGGGGTATCTGGCAGCCCCAGGGCTCGGCCATCACCTCACCATCACCACGGAGCCCTTCCAGTTGCCTTTGAGGAGAAGGAACAAAGCCCAACTGGTTTCGCACAGCCACCAATTAATCTTGATCGACACCACCCTCCATAGTGAGTCATCCACCCGAAGTCAATTTACATTTTTATTAAATCACACAGGAAAATTAGAAGCGTTATTACTTCCCTCCAATTCAATACGTGTTCTGTGTTCCCCCACCATTCACCGTGTGGGAAAACATCCCGGCATCTCCGGTTTAACCGTTTCTTCCCAGCACTTCCCACCCCAAAGCATCCCTTTTGCATAGCCTGCAAATAAATCAGGATAGCCTTTGCGGGAGGGGAGCAGGAGAGAAACCAGATACCTCGAAAGAAAGCGCGACAGCCAGTAACGCTGCTACCTGGGGAAGGAGGACCACAAAGGTAAACGGCAGCAGCCCCCGGCACGGTGCGCCCCTGGACACACCAGTGCGTGCCACGGGCAGCCCCACTGATCCGGACGCTGGAGGGACCCTCCCCAGCTCCAACCTGCTGCTCGTCTCTTCAGGGACAGACCCTCCCACTCATGCAACAGCCACAGCCCTTGCACGAAGCTGGACCTGCCCCGGGACGTTCATTGGGAAGGAAAGGCAGATCCGTATGCACCGCAGCAGCTGGGCGATCAATACACATTTATATCCATCCTTAAACCCATCCCATTCTGCCATGTCTGCTGCGCGCAAGATTATATCATCCTCGCTGCAACAACACAAGCATCTAAATTCAACATCAATTTATTTATGGTCTCCACATGATACAAGTAGATCTGTGAGAGAGCAGGAAACGTTTCTTTGGAGAATGATAAAAAAGTGCGTGTGCACAAGCGAGACCAGAGGGCTTCCCCGGGAGTAGCTGCGTGTGAGCACGAATCTGGGTTTGCGGTGCACGCCTCTTCGCTTATGTGGCTATTTAGTCGGGTAAAACAATAGGAAGGTTCTCCCATCACTGCTAGAATTAATATTTGCTTGCAGGGAAAGCCAAAAAGCTCCCACTGGGAACACATCTCCATTCTGCTGGGGACTGGGATGGAGAGTCCTTGCTCTGAAAAGCACTTAATCTGACTGGGTCAGAAAATTATTTCTCAAGGATGAATGCCCCTATGATGAACGTATTTCCCAAGGATGAACGCTGACTGTTTGCAAAGTCCGATCAATTTGGACCGTTATGTCCTGTAGACAGAGCAAGAGGAAGGAGGGGGATTTCCATTCTGCATTAAAAATCCAAAAGTGCTATATTTTTGTCCTAAATCAGGACAAAAGCACGGTTTGAAACCTCTGCGCTTCCTGCCGACGGGGAAGACTCCAAGTTTCAACCACAATCTTTGCAATTCAATGAGCTGTGTCCTAGACGAGGACCGAAAACCGAGCGACTTGCCCGTGGCCGCGCAGGGAGGGCGAGTGGCAGCCCCAGCAGGCGAGCGGAGCCCGTGCCTCCCCGCCACCTCCACGGCGCCCACGCTCCGATCCCTGCCGCTGTCTGCAAACCCAGCACTGCAGCTCTCCAAACTCTACTGCTTGGAGACCTGCACACTGCTACATAAAAATGGGGGTTTCTGGGTGGGTGCACAGCCGGTTAGCGCAGGCAGGGTGCCAGCAAGCTGCCTGCCCCTCGGCATGGTCCAGTGAGCAAAGCGGGCACCGAGCCGGGTATGGCCAGAGTCTCATTCCTGCCTGTCCACAAAGCCCAGGTGCCCACCCGCGAGCCCTGCACTGAGCCCTCCTGCCAGGTGCTCAGTGAACCAGGAGCAGAAAGCTCCCAGGTGCACCAGCTTGCGGCACGGGGATGGATGCTCATGCCACAGGGATGCTGGCAGCACTGGGATGCGCATGGCAGAGGGATGCTTGCGGCACAGGGAGCCTTTTGGAACTATGCTGCTGTTGAGCCCCAGCTTTGCAAACACCCAGCACAGCCCTTTCCACCTCTCCGGGCTTTCCCCTCAGTCACCTCAGCGCAGATGTGCTGGCTCAGCACCGCGGCACCGACCCCTACATCTGAAAGAGAAGCCACAAGAGCGGGGGCCGGGAGAGGGAATCCCCTCGCAAGCGAGGTCAGAGCCCTGCTCGCCCTGCCACGTCCCCGCAAGGCACGGTCCTCCCTGGGGGGCAGCCGCGATGCAACTTTGGATTTCCCAGGCTGCCTGAAAAGGGCCTTTCGCAAATTCCTCCGATGCCTGCAGCGCTTCTGAAGTCCTGTTTTTCCACTCCAGCAGCCCCCCCCTCCTTGTTTTCCTTCTCCGGCTGCTGACCCAGATTTCATAATGAATGAATCCATGCAGCGCTCTTCAGACTTTAATTATTTTTTCACTTTTTCTCATCATACATTATGTATCAATAAAAAAAAAAAATACCCACACCACAGCACAATTAATTTAAGCTTGAATGGTTAACTCCTGCCTATCACTAATAGCAAAAGTGTCTGGAAGTTGCAGCTCTTATTTTAGACCTTGCATTAATGTCAGGGATTAAAACAAACAGTTTTTGAGAGGCTGCAGTAGCTTGGCTAAGACAGCAGACGACAACTAATGTATTTCTTCATAAAAGCTTCTTTTTTAGGCTATTTACAGTGAGAACCTGCCATGCACCTGCCCCTTCTTCCCCTGCTCTCGCCCACAAGCGAGCTCTCCACGTGGTCTGGGCAGGATGGCACCGGGCTCCAGCACAGCCACAGTCCAGCAGGGTCCCGGGCAGGCTCAGCCCCACGGCCACCGCGGCCCCGCGGGGCTCAGCCCCCCATGACTCACCGGGTGCCGTCCCCACGGGCCGTGCTCCCCAAGCCGGCGATGGCCGGGCTCCCGGGGAGCAAGCCCACACATGCAGCGCCTGCCTCCGAGACCTGAAGGCACTTTGCAAACATTCATGAACGAACGTTCCCAGCAGCCCGGGGGAAGGTTATTATTAGCCGGCCCGGAGGTCCGAGCAGCAGAGAGATGTTTTCCTCTCCGCTTTGTCAGCTTAGCTCCGATGCTTTCAAAGGGCTGGCACCGAGCTGGCGGAGCTGGTGCAGCGCCGGGTGCCCCAGTGCATCCCGAGCATCCCTGCGTCCTCCCCATGCTGCAAGAAGGACCACGCATCCCTGCGTCCTCCCCATGCTGCAAGAAGGACCACGGCTGCAGGGATGCTCCCGTCCTGCAGGGACAGACCAGAGCAGATTTAACGCCCCAGCATCGTGACAGCTGATTTTTGGCACAAGTACGATGATCTCCTCTCAGCAAAGAGGTCCCAGCGGATGAAGCGCTTAACCACAAACCTAATTACTGTCCTCCTCCCCGCTCCTCAAGCCTGCCACTAGCGGAAGGCCGGATTTCCCTGCACCTCCTCTCCTGCTCGCGGCTGTTTCTGCCAGGCCGAGAGCGCAGCCGGCGCGATGCTGCCTCAAGTGCGGCGATGGAGCAGCTGCAGAGGGGACCAGAAGCCCACGCTGGCTGGAAATTACAGAAATGGCTGGTTCATTGGATCAGCATAAAAGCAAGGGGGTGTCACGAAACAGGCCCTGCTGGGAGAGACGCGGAGGAATGCACAGCGGCTCGTTTTCAAATCATACCTCCCTCCATCCCCCCCGCTGCTTCCCAGCTCCTTTGGATCCGGCACATCCATCCTGCAAAGGGCACAGCACCCTCTGCAGAGCACGGCGCCTTGCCAAGCCCACCCCGACCCAAAGGGCAGCCACGGCACGAGCAGGACCCGAGGAAGCTCCCATGGGATCCTACGCGGAGCGTGGGTGACACTGGGTGGGGGAGCACCCCACCAGCTCTTCCCGGCAGAGCTGGGGCAATGCAAGAGCAGGGACACACTCCCCCTTTCCCCAGGACCGCAGGGACGTCGGTGGAAGCTTCCCAGCTCACAACCAGTGCGATGCTGTCTCTTTTCCCAAGGGATAAGATTTTAATCCCTCCAACCCCCAGGCCAGGGAAGTCCCTGAGCCAACCCGCCCCAGGGTGGACTGGCAAGGGATGCCACGGCTTGGGGGCTCTGCCAGCTGCACCCACGCCTCTCCCTTCCAGGCAGGGCCAGAAACACATCCCTGACTGAAGACAAATCTGGACCAATTCTGACCTTTCCAGCTGAAATCCCAGCCCTGCCGCAGGTAAAGGCAGGACTATCCTGATCTAAGGATGCTCAGGGTCTGACCATCTATCTGCCAAGCTCTTCGCGCAGCCCTGCCTAGGCAAGTCCCTTTAAAAAACAAAACAAAACAAAACAAAACAAAACAAAACAAAACACAACACAACACAAGCAAACACAAAAGGCCCTAATTTGATCATATTCCTCTGAACTAAAAGCACCTTTGACCTAAATTCCCACCGCGGGTTGGAATTCACCCTCTGCAGGCAAAGGATTACGGGTGAAAACAGCCGTGCGTGCACGGAGAGCCGAGGGCTCCTGCTCCCGCCTGCCCCGGGGTCTCTGCCTCCCACCCCGGGCAGAGCGGGAGGAGGACAGAAACCCCCAGCAAGCCCTACCCAGGCCCAAGAGTGCTTGGGTGTCTTCCATTTATGTAAAGTGGAGCTAATTTCATATTATCATATGATATTAAAGCAGCCTACCTCTCTCTACCATCCCATGTGCAAAACCTGTGAGCAGAGCCATGGGAAGCATATGGAAAAGCATCTCCCAAGCACAAACATCCACCTACTGCGTGAGCTGTCGAAAGTCAGAGAGCTATGCAAAAAGGGGGGGGATCGCAAAAGAGGTTTTAACCAAAAGAAAACAGCTTTGTGTATATTTTTTTTCCCCCTCCAAAAACACGCAGAGACTGCAGCTCTGCCGAAGCACATGCCTTGCATTTTTGCTACTTCTGACGGTTTAAAAGGCAGCTTGCAGCGTTCGCTGGTTTGGTTATTAAGGTAACAGCCAGAATTACTCCTGCTCTGGCCATAGGAGCAGCTTTCCACCCTCTCTGAGCCAGCCAGGCTCCGGCAGGTGAGGAGAGGCTCTGGCAGCGGCTGGAGGGTTTGGTGGGCGCTCGGGGGGGACAGAGCCGACCTCACGCTGCTCCTGCGCCGCGGCTCGGCATAACCTCGCACGCCCGCTCGGCCTCAACATCCTCTGAGTTTGTCAACCCCTTTGCAAGAGGCTTCCTGGGGAGAAGGGAGAAAGGAGATTACAAAGTGCTGACAAGCTCACAGGATGTTTTTGAGATGCCCTGCAAGCTGTCAGCCTCCGCTGAGCTTCCTCCTGGGGCTCACGGAGAGCAGGGACCCCACGGCACGGTCCCCGCTCGGCAGCAGGAGCGAGCGGCCAGCCTGCCTGGGATGAAACCGTCAGGTCACGCTGGGCTGAGTCACCTGAATCTACCAGTTCTCATCAATCCTTCTGGCAAGAGGAACAAATAATCCTCAGGGGAAGCTGTTTTTGGAGGCTGCTGAATTGTTCTTGGCACGGGTCGGAGAGCTTCAATTCGCTAGCAAATCCCAAGCATTTTAATATAGCCAGAATATTTGCTTGCAGGATGACTAGCCCTGCCACAAAATGGGATCCAGCCTCCGCAGAGCCGGCCCATCGCAAGGACACCTCTTCTCTGCCTGATTAACACCAGGGGAGGAGGATGCTGAGACGGAGCCCGAGTCGCCTCCTGCGCACGGTGTCACGGCCGTGGGTGTCTGCGGACACGAGGCCCGCCTGGCCTGGCCAGGAACCATCCCCTAGCCACCCACTGCTGGACCATCCCCAGCCATCAGGGTGGGTTACTGCAACCCGCCGCTTGCTCGGCAGAGCCGCGGGTCCCCAGCACGCATCCAGCACGGCTGAGCACCGCAACCTCCCTCCCCCTGCCATTAGACCAGGGGGTTAATCCTCGCCTGGTCCCCACGCCGCTCTCCACCGTGCCCTTTCCCAGCGGCGGCTGCTGCCAGCCAGCAGCAGCCTTGGCCACCTCCCGTGTTGACTTTGGCCGGCGGCAGCCGCGTCTCTTCCTTGGGGCCACCTCGCAGGTGGTCAGCCGACGCCAGCAGCCTGTTTTCCCTTGGCCCAGGGAAGAACGCCTAATTATTACTTTTTTTTTTCTTTCCTTTCTTCTATTTTAAGATCAGAGGCCTAAAATTAGCTCTGCTCACACAATGGGCCTCTGAGATTTAATCCCTTCCCTCCCCAAACAGCCAACAAAATAAGCTGCCATTTGCAGCACTTCCACGAACTTCCCAGGCCACCAAAATAAGTAAATAAACAAACAAACAGTAAGCATATGAGGGCCAAACCACTCTGTCCAGAGGGATTTAAAAATAGCTGTACCTGCACAAACCCTGCTGCCCACCTACCCGCGCCCAGCGAGGAGCCCGAGCCCTCGGAGGGCCCCTCTCCCTCTGCAAAACCTCCACCGCGCTGCGCGTACCGCAGATGCTGCTGCTTCTGGGGACCACAGCAAAAAGCCACCAGACACAAGACTGCCTGCGTGGGCGGCGGTTACCGGGAGCATCACGGCTACGGCTGCCTCCCCCTAAAACGCACGTGGGGATGGAGCCTGCAAAGAGATGCTCAGGCTCCAAAGTGCACGGCGTGCAGTTTGCTTCCTTTGCCTACGCTGGGATCTGACCCTGCTGCGCCCGAAATCCCGGGTAACTGTTCACCACGTCAACAGGAGCAGAATTAGCTCCCAGCTTTAGCCGCAGCCCCTGACGGTAACGCACCTCAACTGTGGGTGCACGGCTCCTCCACACCTCGGTGCCTCAGTCTATGAGGTGGGGTAATCGTACGGACCTTGCTCATAGCAAAACAATTAGTTAAGATTTGTAAAGTGCCCTGGAGTTAATTAATTGCCATTAACGCATTAGCTAGATTTTGACCTCCTAAGCCCAGCTCTAAGCCATGCCCCGCTAGGCAGGGGCGGATGTGCTCAGCTGGCTCCGTGCGTGCAGAGCCCTTGCACAGCTCGCTGCACTGGTGCCCGAGCGGCGCTGCCTGCGCTCTGCAGGGCACTTCTGCACGGCTGCACAAGGCCGGCAAGCCGTGCCACCGGCACCCTGCCCGCCCTCCCTCGCCACGCTCCCAGGGGAGGCTTCGGGGCTGTTCCCCGGGGGGTCCGGCCACGCCGCCGAGTGCTGCCCGGCTGCGTGTGCAGGAGCTGCGCGGGCCCACCGGGGGCTGGGGAAATGGAAGCAAATACCCATCTGGCACTGGATTACCTGCCATATGCTTCCCATATGAACGTGTCTGCCTGCAGCTCGGCGCGAGGGGAGGAGCACACCTTCCCCCTGCGCCCCGCGATGCCCCGCACCCAGCACGCACCCGCAGCGTCCCCAGCCAGGCCGATGCCCGCGAGAAAGCAGCAGGGTGAAAACCTGCCAACACGGTGAGCGGGGACATCCATGCCTCCTCCCTGTGTGCATACACCCGCGGCCATCTCCCCCTCCCCAGAGAGCGATGTCCCTCTCTGTGGGAGCAGCCAGCACCACCTGAGACCACGCCAACTCTACCCGGTCACCGCAGCACCCGACGCTGCAGCCGCATCCCCGCAGCCCCGGGGCAGATCTTGCCCCTCCATCCTCAGGGCAACGTTTGCTCAAAGCGCTGGGTGGGAGCCGGGAGCCAGAGCTGCTCCCCCGCCAGAAACCACAACCCCTGCCCGTGCTGCCAGATGCCGCGGCACTGCCAGGTCTCAGACCCTGCGCAGGAGCGATGCTGCTGGACACAGCGCGGCCCCTTGGGGACGGATCCTGCAGGCTACGACCAGCAAGTGGCCTCTGCTGGAAAATCACCCGCCATGCCCTGCCAGACCTCTGCAGGAAACCCCAGCATTTCATCTCACCCCAAACAGATCCCTGCCATGCCAGCGGCAAGTCCCACGAGCAGCAGCATCTCTTCGCTTGGCCAAAGCACCCCAGGTCACCGCCCCGCACAGCCGCCCTTCCCCACCAGCTTTCCAGAAACAAACCCGCACGCGTTACGGAGCAAAGCCCGCAGGAGCGCGGCGGGCAGAGCCCAGCCCCGGCCACCCCACGCCGGCTCCCCGGGCAGCCCGCTGCGGGCCGGCAGCAGCCCGGCACGCGAGACCGCGGCCTCCGGAGCAGCCAACAACAACAAACTTGTGTGCGAGCGACAAAGGGAAAAACTCGGCGAGGAAACAATATTCAGCTCGACTCTTCCCGAGAGCATGTTGTAAATAGCGCTGCGTATGGGTTTGTTTTATTTGTTTTAATTATGAAAACATAGCCCAGATTGTCCTGCTGGCTTGGGCAAGCTCTGTCCCCAAGCGGGGGAAGCAAACTAGCAGCCCCGCAGAGCCACGCTGCGTCCGGCAACCCTACAATAAACAAAGGACCAGCCACACCTCGCCGGCCTCATCCCTGCCCTGCAGAGCTGCGCGCTCAGTGCAATCCTCAGCAGCCACGTTATCGCTCTGCCAGGCTGAGCGCGGGAGCAGCTCGGGCTCCCCGGGCTGCCAGCGGCCGGGCAGCCAGCCCCGGCGGCACACCGGCGGTGCCGGTGCCCTGCGACGGCTCCGCAGATGGGAGGGAAACAAGCACCTGGAGACAGAAATACCGCACACTTCAGTGGCTGTTTCCAAGGCAATCGTCTATCTGGGTCCGTCAGTCCTGCGTGTTGGGGTCTACAAGCCTTTCTGCGATATTTATCACCTTTTCTTTTTTTCCCCTAACTATCTTGACACCAGATTTTCTCACCAATGTCTCCATCACTGCTGCTTTTGTCCTCGGACGTACTGGTGTCATTGCTCCATGCTCCTGCTGTATGTTGGGCAATGGGGCCAAGCAGGGGGCAACCTCTGAAATTATTTTTTTTTGCATTAAAACGCACCTTTCCTTCCCTCGCTTCCTCCTCCCGGGCCGGGCCGGGATGGAGGATCTGGCCCTCACCTCCCAGTACATCCACCTCAGTGCACGCTGGGCCAGGAGAAAGCCGAGCAGCCCGACGCCGAGACAAGCTTCAGACACAACCAAGTTAAAAATACATATTTTTCAGACAAAAGTTCAGTCCCCAAATGGTAAGAGAATCCAGGAAAAATGCGGCAGGCCCGGCTGGTGGCCGGCTTCCAGCACGAGCACCTCCCTTCGGAGGAATCCAGCGAGGAGTCTCAACTAATCCACCCAGGACACACCAGCATTTCTTCCTCGTGTTATTGGGTTGGGTTTTTTTTTTTCCCTTTCTTTCTTTTTTTCCGTCTGCTCAGCAGATTTGACATTTGCTGGGAAGGCGCTCGCAGCCGCGGGGACCGAGCCGGGGCACTGCGCCGGGGGGACGGCCGGAGGCACCCCACCGCTCGCTGCGTGCTCCTGGCATCAGCCCAGGGTTCGCAGGTAGGGGCAGCTGGAAAAGAAGGGACCGGTGCAAGAGCCCCGAGCCACCGCGCATGCGCTCGACACGCACGCAAACCAAACACACAACGTTATCCCCGTGCCTCAGTTTCCCTTCCCAGAGGTGTGCTGGGGGAGGAGGGGGGGGGCAACACAGGCACTTTAGGGGTACAAGGCCCTCGAGGTGACACGGAGGCAGTGCTGCAGGCACCCCGGCACGACGGGTCCCCAGGTGCCTCCTCCAAGCCCAGCGAGGACCAGGGTCTCCCCCTGAAGCCATCCCACCGCACCATCGCGGACGCTGCCTCCACGTCCTGCTCCTGCCCTTGCTCGCCTGCAATTCCCAAAACAGGCACCCCAAAACCCTCCCTCGCCTCGCTCTCTACTGCTGCCTCTCCCCAGCCCTGCGCCCAGGGACCCCTCGCCTCCCCGACAAGCCCCACGGGCTTCCCAGGAGTTTTTCTGCCTGGGACAGATCCACCATCCCGGCCGGGCGCTGTTCCCTCAGTGGCCGGTTCCTTCACGCTGGCTGGAGCAGCAGGATGGGGACAGGACGGGGACGGGACACGCGTGGCCTTGCCGTCTGCATCAGCTCTTTACTGCTGGGAGGGGTGGGAGCAGGGGGCTCCCGCCTGGCCCTCGGACTCAGCACCGGCCCCTCCGCAGCCCCTCACCGGGGACGAGCTGCTGCTTTCGGGTCAGGCGGCAGGCGCTGCTTTCCCTCCCGGTGAGATGCCCACTGAGGAATTTGCACTTCATTCCTTGACACGCACTTTAATTATAGGTATCAAGCCAGCTTCTCTCTTTCACAAGAGCCATGAGCCAATTTCTGGCTCCCCTTTCTCTGCGAGGGGTTCACGAGTCACTCGCTCCCTCCCTATACAAGCAGAGGGTGGTGGGCTCTGCCAAAGCCCTCCCCAAGGGCCAGGGCATAAACTCCTGGCACCAAAGCTGTTGGCTGCAACATCCCAGGATGATCTTCAAAAATCTCCGCCCCAGTTTCCCGCTGTTACCAAGACGAGCAGACGGGCAGTAGGTGACACCGTGACATGACAGGCACCGTCTGATGCCTCAGAGGCTCCCAGCACACAAACGGATGCTCCGTGCTCGCCCGCCGGCCGGCGCAGCACGTTCCTCCGGCAGCAAGACGCTGACGGTCTCTCCAAAACCCTTACCCAGAGGCAGAGCGGGCACATCCCGAGGCGAGGCTGCTGGGGAAGCCGGGCACGCATCCCCGGGATGCAGACCCCACCACTGCCTACCAGGCTGTGCAGTTAGCAAGTACACCCCGATATCAGCTTTATTTTCCTCCCCAGCCACCAAAGCAGCAGCGGGGCTGGGGCAAGAGCTCCGTCATGCCACCACCCCATCACCCGTTTCTTCCTGAAGGTGCAGGGTGGTGATTTCGGGCTTTTTTTGTTGGTGGTGGTTTTTTTAAACATAAACTCATTAATCCCAGTATAATGAGGACTTTCCTGCCTGTGGATTATCATTATTCAGTTCAAGGAGACACAGATAATTGTTCACGAGCGGATGAATCTCTACAGCCTGTGAAAGGATCCCACTGATGGGAGAGGCGGTGGGTCGCAAGGAGAGGGGCAGTTGCCCCTTGCCTCGCTCGGGGGTGTGCGACCCAGTGCGCGGAGGGCTCCCACCCCAACACCCACGTCTCCGTCCCCAGCCGAGCCGCTCTCCCAGCCGGACAGGTCGTTCCACTGCGACACTGCCATTTGCCTTTACCCTACCGTCCCCAGCATGTTTTTTCTGCTAAATCCTCCCGGAGCAGCCTGTCCCCAGCCCGCACGGCTGAGGCATGGGCTGGGGACGCCACAGGGGCTCGGGGAAGGGACCCCCTGGCTCACAGCAGCCACGCTGCGCTGCTGTTTGCTTTATTTTTTTAATCAAGTCACGAGACAGGGCGGGTGCTGCTCGAAATAAATCATCAACCACAACAGCAATAAGGACAACCGGGCAGCCTCAGCGGAGCACGGGACCAGCGGCCGGGCTGCCACCACCCCATCGCCGACGAGGTGACGGAGCAGCTCTTGTGCCGTGCCTGGACACTGCAGGTTGTCACCGAGGAAATGGTGACGTGGTTGTACCAGGAGAAGAAAGACAGCTGTGGGCACAGCCAGCCAGGCCAGCTGCATGCCCCCCCTCCCGCACCACTGGGAAAAAGCCATCAAGGGCTGTGGGAATCCCTCAGATACTCGCCCCGGGATAGCATCCCTCCATGCTCAGGGCTGCATCTCCCCTTTCCAGCCTTCTCTAGCCCTGGGGGCCAAGGGTAAAAGGGGAAAGAAAATCTGTGCATGTCTCTCCCCCGCCTGGTGCCAGCGAGGCTCTTCTGCAAAGATTGAGCAACACGGGGATGGCGACAGAGCCCGCAGCATCTCCCCAGCCCCCACGAGCCCCAAACTGCTGCCTGCACCCCGCGTCGCAGCACGGCCAGCCCCCCCAGCCCTGCAGAGACCCGCAGGCTGGCTCCCAGGGGCTCCTCCAAGCCCACCCACCCAGATTCCGTGCAATAAAAAAAAGCATCTCCGCTCCTGCACAGAGGATCTGGCCCTTCCTCTGCATCAGCCAGCACCAGGCAGGATCCGGCCGGGCAGGAGTGCCAGGTCGCTGCGTCCACACCGGAGTCTCTGCGGCCCCCGCACGGCTCACAGTAGAGGGATGTTCTCTCTTTCTTCTCCGGGAGGATTAGACACACTTCTTTTCTCTCATTGCTTTTCAAAAGAGAGGCTTTTTATCACTGCTGATCCCTGGGGGAAATCTTTCTCTCTCTCTCATGCTTTTATAGCTTGGACAGGGGGAAAGGAAGTTTTCCTTCATCTCAATCTCCCTGCTGACAGGCACGGCGAGCGCGATGGATGGAGCGACTCCCCAGGTCCCTGCCTGCACCCGGGCAGCACCCGAGCATCGCCCCGCCGCCGCCGGGGCTCCCCACCACCTCCCGGGCGCCGCGGGCTGCATCGCCAGCAACGCGCCCGGCGCCGAGCCCCGGAGAACGCCCAGGCAAAACCCTGTCTCGGTTATTTCGAAAGTCACGTCGCCATTGCGAAATCCCAGCTTGTAAAAACCCCGGCAGAACAAAAACAGCAAACCCAGCTCAAGGCAGCTACAGGTGCTCTGCCCTTGCCTACCTGCTCCCCATTTTCTGGAGGCTGCAATTACGTTTTCCAGTGTTTCTTAAGTGGATTTCCCCCCCTCCGCCCCCCTTCTTCCTGACTGCTGCGGAACATATCAAGCCAAAGAGAGGAAACCAAAGCTTGGAGCTGGCAAAGCTTTAGACACGCACAGCTATTTTAATGGACCGCTCGCATGCAGAAAGCTAAGAACACACCGAAGCGCGCGCGGGATCGCGGCACGATCAGCTCTACAGCGAAACAAGCAAAGCCAGCGATCCCTGAAGTGCTGTCAAAAGCCCTAATTACCCAAAAGTGAAATCATGTTGGTTTTGCACCCTCTGAGCTCTCTCCATTACCGAAATCAGGGCTGAGGCTTGTCGCAGTAGCAGACTGGGTGTTTTTTTAATTGTCAACCACGCTGCAACATTTTCTCTTTATTTTTAGGCGTCCCTTTAAAACTATAGAGGAAATCATCCAAAAGAAGTTTGTTCAAACGGGCTGTCAGTTTGAGGAAGTGAAATTAAACCAGGAAAAAAAAAAAACCCTGAATCCTAATAAATCACGCATCCACACACACAAAATTGGAGAAATCTGGGCATGCCTCCAAAGCCAAGTAAATGGATGATAAACAAAACAAACCTAGCTCTGCCCGGTAATAAAGGCTTCTACAGTGGGAATTTCTCACCCGGGAATCACTTCCACCCAGGGCACAGCTCGTGACACATGGGGAGCTTTCCCGCTCCCCTGCAAAGCTGTGCCTCCGGGGGCTGCCGGCGATGCCGTCCCACGTTGAGCTGGTCTCAACGGGCACAAATCCTGCATTGCCCCGGCTTGCACGAATTTCCCCCCCACCCCGGCCCCTCCGCAAAGCCCTGGCCCTTTGGAGGAGCACGCCCTGTCCCCGTCCCCGGATCGATCACCCCGTGACGCAGAGAGCGTGGCTGTTGGGTTTTGTTGGAGCCACGGGAAAGCCCCGCTCTTCCCCCACACAGGCACCGCTTGAGCCCTGGGCCGGCCGCAGGGACCTGCTCGGGGCCCGCAGACCCACCCAGAGCAAACAAGACTCACAACTTGAAGGGAAAAAATAAATACATGCAAAACAAAAGTAAAGGAAAGGGCAAGAGGAATAAGGACGAAGACGCTGGTATAAACCCACTCTGGACACCCAGGTGCCTGAAGCAGGAGGCAAAACCAGCATACAGGGCAACAAAAAAAGCAGCAGCCAAGTCTCCTTTCAACCTTCCGATGCAGCTTCCCATTGATATGGATGCTGCCGAGCAATGCCCACCCCCTCCCCGGCAAACAGGGTTCATCTTTTCAGACCCCGCAGCGGGAGGGACAGCAAAGGGAGGAGGGCAGGGACGCACGCTGAGATGTGTCCCAAGGAGGACAGTCCGGTGACCCTGGTGCAGCCTCTGTAGAGCGCCCAGAGCTGGATTTTGGGGGGCCCATACTACATGGTACAGCTGGACCGAGGGTCGAGGGTTTGACAGCAAAGCCGGTGGAGGGGCGGACACATGCAGCGATGGCCCCAGCACCAGCCAGCACGATCCCCACGGCCTCGCCATGAAATGGTTAAAGGTTTCTAAGCTGGGCTCTCCTGATGACTCCAGTTAAAAGTCCACTGGGCATTTTCCCATCGTGGACTTCAGCCCCGGAGCGCGGCTGCGATAACGCACACGGAGGTGCCAGCTTGCTGTGGGACCCGCTGCCGGCTGCTCCACTGCTGCCGCAGCGGGATGGAGTGCCACCGAGGTGGGCAGCCCCTGCAAAGCGCACGGGGCTCCACGTAGGACAGAAAACTACAAAAACAGGCCCTGGAGCAGCACCTCGGTTTTCAAGTAGCGTGAGGTTACATGGAGCATGCGCAGGGTGGGGAGCGGTGGTGTGCTACACGGCTCCGTGTCTCCGCGTGGGAGCTGACCCACCTCCTGTGATAACGATTTGGCTGCCCCCAAGGAGCCCGTGTCACCCACCTCCAGCCCGCACCGGGCACCTGGGCACAGGTTCCCCCCAAGGATTTTGTGCAGGGACAGAGCCCAGAGATTTCTCTCCCTCTTGGTCCCGAGGGAGATACAAGAGCAGAACCACGCTGCCCTCCCTGCGGGGAACAGACACCCAGCTCTCCTCCCCAAGGTTGTCTGCAAATCCTCTTTCACCAGGACTACACATACCGTTTTTTAAAAGCTGGGTGATGTAACCAACCAGTATTTATAATGCTGAAAACATCCCAAAGCTCCCTCTCTTCCAGCTCCCAAGCACACTGTGTACTCTTAATAAAATAATTGCAATGATGAATAGCTCCTTATAACATTCCTCTTCTGCAGCTACTGACAGGGCCAAGAGCTGGGATGGAAAGTCCTTCTCCTAACGCTCCTTCAAGGTACATTCAGGACTTTACCTCTTCACAGAGAAAGATACAGCGAAAATTCAGAAAAGGTGTCAGTCCTGCACCCAGCCATCTCATCACGCAGAGACGGGAACAACAAGCTCCCTCTCCCCCAGCCCAGCCACATCATCGTCTTAATAATAGAGTCAGCAAATCACTGCAGGTCAGTCTCAGTCCTTAGTTAAGCTGATGCTATCTTGAACCCATTCGATGAAATCGATGCCGAGCTGCTGATCCCGACGATGCTCGTGGGGTCCGCACCAGCCAAACCACCCTGGCAAAGGCTCCCCTGGCAGAGGGTCGCCTGCAGCCCCCAGCCCCGGCGCGGGGCCGGGCAGCACTGGGAGGCTCGCTTCCTCTGCTTTTGAAACAATGCTGCGGATTTAATCATTCACTTGCAAGTCCTCATGCGCCCATGATTTCCACACTAACAATTACAGGGGCAGGCCAACACATTGGAGGGGTTGGGTTTTTTTCAGTCACTTCTACCTTATTAAGTTTTTTCAGTCACTTCTACCTTATTAATTTGTAAAGGTGCATTGGGTTAGGCAGCACATTGGCTTTGCATTCCCTTCCCATGCAAGGCAAGCTTTTACTCCCAGCCAGGGCCAGGCTCTCTGGGTGCTTTCCCCAGCACAGAGTCTCTGCTCCCAGAGACTTGCAGCCAAACGGTCAGGACCAGCCAGGGGAGAGCATTACCCCGTCGCCCAGCTGGGAACCCGTGGCGGCGAGGGACCCGGGATCAGCCCTCACCCCGGCCTCCGCTGCAGCTCGGGGGACGTCCCAGTGCCCAGCCCTGTGCGGGGGAGAACTGGCAGGACCGGCTGCTCCCGCCCCGCGGGCACCTCCCGGCACCCGGCACGCACCGTGGGCCCCACGCTCACCCCCTGCCCACCCGGCGTGGGCGGCGAGGACCCCAACCCGCACCCTGACCCAGCGCAGGCACTTTTCTGCCCCAAGACACGCTCTCGTGCCTCCAAAGGGCTGGACTGGGAGCATCCCTCCGCTCTCCGGGATGAGCCAGGGTGAGCTTCACCCTCCACACCACTGCTGCCCAGGCCATACCGTGGGGCTCGCCTGCTCGTGCACCCCCGAGAAGAGCTTTTGGGCTCCCCTGATGCCGGCTGCCGCTCCCGGGATGCCGCTGAGCTACACCAGGCAGCAGCCCCAGGGAGGGCGGCATCACGGCGGCCGGGGCAGCGTCCAGGGGCAAATACCGCTGCTCCAAAAGAGAGACCTGGGAGAATACCCGGCTCAGCCCCGCATCTCCCGCGCTGCCACGGGGTTTTGGGAAGGTGCAGGGAGAGGTGAAGCCTCCCCACTTGCGTAGGTGGGGGCTTCAGATGGGAACCACGCTGTTATCTGCCACCCAGGGCTTGCTGCAAGAAATCCCTGCCCTGCAACATTTCCTGCACGCACCTAGAGGCCGTGAAACCTCGCCGGAGAAGCCAGACGTGGTTTTCCGTGCCGGCCCAGCCTCAGCTCCCATGGCATAACACCCAGCCGGCCAGAGCGCCTGGGTGCCTGCGGCGAGCGGCGGCGAACACCCCTCGGCGATAGCAGCGCAGGTGGAAAAACAACAAAGATGAGAAAACCGAGCACCCAAGCTAAACAAAGCCCGCGGTGACCGACGGACTCTGATTTCCACAGCCTAAACCTGCCCCACAGGTGAGGCATGAAGAGGGAGCGACTTGCCATAAGGGAACTGCTGGCTTTTCCACCCTCCGAGAGGAGGGCGAAACCCTGAGGCAGAGCTGCACCAAAGCTCCAAGGCAGAGCCCCGGAGCTGCAGGGCACGGCAGCACCGCTACCAAAACAGAATTTGAAACACAGGCAAAAAACCCTGACGAACTAAATCTGTGTCTCCCAACCCCATAAGCATCAGAGAAACCTCCCGGCAGGGTGTAATTCAGGGTGCTGCCTTATCCTACATCTCAGCAGCAAGTCCCTGCACAGCGCCAGCCCACCGCCGGGCAGCAGAGCCCCCCCAGCCCAACTGGGATTCCTGCTCCCAGCAAGCCCCGGCTCTGAACCACTGTTTAGATAAAGTCCGACATTTGCAAACAATAGCTATCAGCTGGCCTGGGGCCAGGCTATCTCCAACAGGGATCAGGCTAAGACTTCCTAAGTGCTTAAATGGGGGCCTGCAGGTAATTGTCCCAGGAGTCTTAACTCTTCCCAGAGCCACCTCTGATGTCCGGTCCCTTACGCGGAGCACAGGGTGGCCGGTCGGCAGGGCTCACCTGCAGAAAACGGGCCCAGCAAGGATGGCAGTGGAGAGGATGGCGATTTAGGGCTGCACCACAGCAGCACAGCCTCCAGCGTGGCTCACTGCATCCCGCCCTCCCCGAGCTCTGGGTCCAACGGCTGCGGTGCTCCCCCGGAGCTGCCCGGACATCCTATAAATACCACTGCAGAGGCTTGGAAAGAGCACACTGTTAAGGGCAAAGTATTAACTGGCACGGATTGCTCACAACGCGCCCATACAGCAGACCACAATTTGCTTAGGGGTGCAGAAAGTTTCGGCTTTAACAGGTTTACCCTGACAGGAAGGGAGCCTGGGTGGCCTGTGTAGGTACAGGAAACCCCTTTCTATCATGCACATCACTCCGCTTCCTCTGGATTTCTTTAACCTTTCACTCTCGGCCTGATTTATGCCTTCACACTGATTTTTGCATCCGTGCACTTCCCTGCTCTCCACTCCGGTGCTGTGGCTCCGCGCAAGCAAAAACGCTGGCATGGCCTCGGCATCCGCCTGCCCAGGGCCAGAGCAATCTCTGCAGGGAAGCCTGCTCCCCTGCCTCTCTCCAGAGGAGCTGGGTTTTTGCAGGCACCAAGGAGGGGAAGATGTACGTGTCCCGCGCTGCTGGGCTCGGTGCCGCGCTGTGTTTCGGGGCCGTGCAGCCAACGCACGGCTCCCAGCCACCCATGGGATCCACGCTGGACTGCGCGTGATGGGGAGGCAGCGGGCAAAGCACTGGAGCGGCTAATCTGGGACCCCAGGGACACATCCCAGCAAAGGAAAATCAGAGATGGAGGTTTTCGCTGCAAAGGCGCTGGGCGGGGAGCCCCAGGCTCCGGTGCAGAAAGCCCAGCAGCGCAAAGATGGACTGAATTTTCCTTGCAGAGAGGGAAAGCATCCACGACCACCTCAGTCCTGAGTCCTCCAAGCCAGGGAGCAGCAGACTGGGAAGGCTGGGGGAGCTCGACTGCTGCCGCCCGCTCCCCGTCCCCAGGATGAGCCAGCCCAGGTGGGATGCAGCAGGCAGCACCCCATGGAGAAAGGGCGTCCCCAGCACCGCGAGCGGTACGTGGTGATGCCTTCGGAGGCACGAGGGCACAAGAATGGTGGGGACACAGCCTTAGCGTCACCTAAAGGGCCCCTTGGGTGGGAAAAGCAGCTTGTTCCCAGCCTCACGGGGATCCTGGCACAAGAGGAGCGAAATGTCAGACTGTGTCGGGAAACGTATGGGCTTCCCAGGAGCAGACGGGGGGATCGTGCCTCTGCTGAGGCCAAAGGCTCCTGGGCAGCGTCGGAGCACGGACAGCAGCACAGAGCCCAGGGGAAGCACCGGGGTGGGTTTCTGGGGAGGAATCGCAGTTAAGGTCAATTCTCCAGGCCCCCAGTTTGGGGCATATTTAACTCGTGCAGACGTATAAATAAGGAGGGTGGGAGCGGGTGGCCCTGGTGCCACCAGCCATCGCCTGGGAGGAGGGACGCAGGGACACAGCCAGTGCACCGACCCGGGCTTTTCATCCCCGCTCTCGCGTCCTACAGCTCCGCGCGACAGCCCGCACGGTCCCATCCTCACAGTTGCCACCATCCAGGGAGGAAAAATAAAAGAGAAAACCCCAAAGCGAGAGCGAGCCAGGAGAGCGTCTCTTCGTCCAATTTGAATGGGACGTGGCAAGTCACCCTCGAGAGCCACCCGTCCGCAGCGCTGCCCCAGCCCGGCACGGCCGCCGCAGCCCAAGGGAAATGAAGTTGCAAAGGTTATCGTTTCAGTGTTTGGCTGAGCGTAAAAATCCTGCTCTGAAAACAAAACAACAAAAAAAAAAGGGAAAAGGGGAACGGTGAGAGCGGCAGGGGAGGAGAGGGGCAGCGATGCACGGCGCGACGGCCCCAGAAACGCGGGAGAGGAGGTGCGGGGGCTCACACCGTACTAACACACATCTCCATTTCAGAAGAGTTTCCTGGGAAAATAAATGCAAAGTCTGTTATAAAAGTTTATCTGCGTGTGCGAGAAAGAGCGAGCGCGCCTGACTACAGTATAGAGATGTCATTATTTTCATGCATCTGCCTTACCCAATTTTATTTAGTTGCTTTCTGCACCATTTCATGCTCATTCTGCTGCTGAGCTAGACAATTGCTTTATAACTCTAGGGTGCAATTTCACTGTCTGTGAGCCACACGCACACACGCATGCACACGGGGTCTGCGCTGGGATGGAGCAGGGAGCTGCACTTCCCTCCCTCCCCACCCTGATGTTCGGGAGCTTGCACTGAAGTGGGTTTTCTTAATAAATTAAAAAAAAAAAAAAGAGAGAAAATTAAATTAAAATGCTAAGCCACCATCTCTAATGTATTATAATTCAAGGAGTGCATGGGGGGGGAGCAGACCCAGAAAGCAACGGCTCCCCATTAAGAATGAGGAGGATGAACTGGAGGGCAATTTGCTCTCTCACGCTAAGTGAATGCGGAGAGACGGAGCCCGGCAGGCTGGAGGGCAGAAGCGCTGTGAATCACGCTGGATTTTTATGATCAATTGAAAGTCACACTTGAACAAGCGCAGGTCAGGAGGGAGGGCTGGCCACGCAGGTGCAGAGCTCCGAGACAGAGGGTTTCAACTTGCCAAAGCCGCCTGGTCCCTCACAAGGTTCGGGTGCCCTCGTAGGGACCCCTGCTTTTACCCCACATCCCTGGCCCCCCGCTAAGCCTCCCCCCAGGCTGCGGCAGCCCCACGGGTGTGGGTTGGGGCAGCTGTAGGGTGCCAGGGGGCCTCCAGAAGCAGCCCCAACACCGATGCGAATAAACACGGGGCCGCACATCTCCGCACCACGGCGTGGGCGAGCATCGCCGGCACAACCTGCCGCTGATACGCCGTTATCTGCCGCCGCCGGGCCCTGCTCGGTGGCGTTAGAGGCCGCAGCTCCTCCACGCTGGGCAGAGCCCACAGCTTCCCGGGCCTGATAAATTCACTCGTCTTGCAAAAAATGGGGCAGCAAAAAGAGGAGGTGGGGGCAGAAAGGGAGTCCAGCACGGCGTGGCAAGATGACCGGTGGGGAAAGAGGGGGTCTCTCTTTCTTTTTTCTCCCTTTTGCAGTGCTGGCGAGCCACTCTCACCCATCCCTCGCCGTCGCGGGGGCAGCCAAAACAGCTTCCCCGGCTCCGTGCAATGCCCCCGGGTCTGCTCCTGCCTCCCTCTGACCCCGCTCCTCTCTGCGTCCCTTCACGCCTCTACCATCGCTCGCCACCTCACCTACCCTCCTGCATCGCATCCCGTGCCAACCCAGCACACCCTAACCCCGTCTCCCCTCTTCGTCACCTCCGCATCTCCGGACGGATCTTGGCTGGAAGCACACCCCCTCTCCCGCGTCTCTCCTTCCGCTCTTGCTTCACCGCTGCCGTTGCCTCATTTCGGCTCCGTAATGGGCACGTAGGAGACACGCTGCCCACAACAAAACTGTCTCGCAGCAGCCCACAGAGTTCACAGCAAAAAAAAAAGCACCCCCAAAAAACAAAAAAAAAAAACCAACCAAACTTTCCAGCACTTACTCGTCAGCCAAAAATGGAAAAAAAACAATAATCAAACGTTTCTGCCTTCGCGCCCAGCGCCGCACAGCCAGCTGAAACTAGACGGGGCATCCCTCCCTAATCCGCTCCTGGCAGCCGCAGCACAAAGGGTTTGCTCCATGAGCTGTAAACCTCGGGGGGCTCCAGGGCTGCCCTCAGCTCCCTCTCCCCTTATTTGTTCTTTTTTTTTTTTTATTTTATTTAAAGTCTGTAAAAGCTGAAGAAAGCCAAAACTCCACAAAAGAGGAGCCCATGAAAAGTAACAACCAGATGGGAATCCCATTACCATTTTATTGGTCACAAATACCATTATTGCACCTTTTATCTCTTCGCTCCGCAGCGATCTCGCAGCCGAGGCAATCCGGGGCAAGGCTTATGGCTCACACAAGACCCAAACCCGAAGACACCACCGACCTCCACTCAGGGCCCAACAAAACCAAGAGATTAAACCCTCCCCCTAAAGGAAAAATCTCCCAGGGTTTGAAAGAAGGAGCAATGCCCACGGCGAGAAGAACCATCTTCCACTAGAGCAGAAAGGGGATGCGAGCCCTGCTCCTGATGCTTAATAAAACAAACACATCGGGTGTTTCTGCCTTGTCCTCTGCTTCGGGAGCACCTGGCTTACACACAAACCCCATCCGCAAGCTCTTCTTTGCTCCCAGGCCAAAAAGCAGCTTGGGGTTGGTTTTTTTTTATGGCTACCAGGAGCTGGGACCCTCAAAAGCCCACGGGAGCCCTGCGGAGCTCAGATCCCAGACGGATCTGCTCCGCGGGGCTGGAAGCCGCCGTCCCAGCCGAGGTTTCACAACCGCCCCACACCCTCGCTCCGGGCCCCGTTCCCAGCTTCGCCAGCGCTCAGACGCACCCGCGCGCCTCGATTTCCCACCCTGTATCTGTCTCATCTGGGCAGACTATGAGTTTTCAAAGGCAAGATCCGTCCCCCTCCTGATGCACAGAGGCAGGAGCTGGCACAAACAGGGCTGCGATGGGAATTACAGCCCCAAGGTGCAACCTTGAAACTTTTATTGTAGATCACAATAAAAGGATAAAAAAAAGAAAAGAAAAAAAAAACAAACCCAAGCCAACAACCATTTTATGCTTGCGAGTGGTCTGTTTGAACAGGATTATTTTTTAACTCCACGTTAAACAAAATTTCAAAGGAGGGGAGCTGCATTTGGGCTTAATTTGAACCCTTTCTTCCCTTTCTTGCAAGGGAATTGTTCCCTGTTTATCTCAGAAAACACCCTCCATTTTGAAATGCTCCGTCTTCTCTAAATAAAAACTCAGGTTGTTTCCCTGACTTTTCTTTGCTTTGCTTTTTCTAAGCAAAACGTTGTCAGAAAAGGCAAGTTCTCACAGCCAGTTTCCATCTCAACAATAGAGCATTTTCCCAGGCTAAATTGCTCCTGTCTGAAAATCTTCTAGCAGTTTGAGCTGGCTGGCATGTGTGGGGATCCTTCTGTAGGGTTTTTTTAAATCCTTATTTGCAATATTATTTCGTCTGCTTTGCGCTGCCTTGATGTATGAGCAGCCTTTGGAGAGACACAACCACTCCTCCCTCCTCCTCTGTCCTCCCTCCAGGCACACGCTTTCCTTTGAGGAGGAGGAGAGGGGAGAAATAAAATAAAAGACAAGCAAAGAGGAAAATGTCAGAAAGCTGCTTTTTGTGTGCGTGTCAAACGTTCAAAGTTATTCCAGAGTCTAGTCTTCAAATGTAATAAAATACAGCAACTCCTGACAAAATCAATTAAAATAAAACCACCCAGGCTGCCTCCCCTATTGCTTTGTAGCTATTCTGACTTTGAGAGCCCACCTGGGCCTTTTAGGAAGCAATTATGGAACTGCCGGGTCGGATCCTGCACCAGCGGCGTGCTCGCTCCGCCGAGCATCCCCTCGCACCACGGGCTGCACGAGAGACCCAGTTCCTTTGCCCGCCAAGGGAGGCGATGATGGGGAGACACGCTGGGGATCGGGGCCAGAGAACAGGATTAATTAGAGCCCAGCGAGGTTACTGAGCTCCCAGGGAAGGTCCCTGCAGTACCCAGCACGCCGCCGGCAGTGATTTGAGGTGTCCCCGGCGCTGGTTACCACCGGCAGCCCAGCTCCGCGGAGAGGAGCCCGGACCCCCTTGGCATCCCTGCTCCATCACCACCACCTTCAGCTAAGCCCCTTGCCAAGGGCCACCGCCTCTTGCTGTCTCACTGCCTCCCGCAGCGGGGTTGTGCGATATTTATAGCGAGAATGAATGATTCGGTGATTTCAGGCAGCTGAAAGCCTCAAGGGAATACCCAGCTCACACATGGTACCCCCGCCCTGCCCCGAAAGGCGCTGGGATGCTCATAGGAAGGAGCACCCTGTGCAAGGGGCAGGAGCAAAGAGCATCCCAAAGCCCGAGCCCCTGCCCCACGGCACCCGCAGTTCCGCTGTTTGTTTCTTTAACCGTCCCGAGAGAGGAAAAAAATATAAAATCAGAATTAAAAAAATAAATTCAGCCGGGTGGCAAGGCTCTGGCATATGGGAATCCACCCCTGCTCCCAGAAAACAATACCCCAACAAAAAGGTTTTTAAACCGTTTCTTAACAAATATTTATTTCCACCTCCAAGACGTGGGTGGGACGAAGCCAGGGTGTATTTTCCAGTGAAATGTTTTGATTCCCCCCTTGATTTTTTATTTTTTTTTTTCCAACAGGAGCAAAACGCCAATAATAATATTTGCAATGAATAACTAAAATTCTGTGGCTTTCTCCCCCGCTCTCTTTTAAATAAATAAAATGCCCTAAACACGAGAAACACAAACACTTTCTCCAACACAGCAGGACGACGTGGAGTAAACTCAGGGATCCTCAGAGGATTTATTTAACTGTCACAGCCCAGATTCTGAAATAGGAAAGAATTCCTCCCCGGCTTGTTTTGCATATGTCAGTTGGGAGAGGTCGAGCCCCACACCACGCTGCTCTCCGACTTTATCTCTCGCTCCTAGGCCCCTCTCCGGGGCTGCACTGGCAGCCCCACGGAGCCGGCCAGCGTCTTCCAGATGTGGGGCAGAGGATTTCTCCTTCCTCACAGGGATGCTCAGACAAGCCGTGATACTTTCTGCATCTTTCATAATTTTTTTCTCCCTATGGATTTTCCCACCAGCTGTACATTTTTGAAGCTAAAAGAAGCAGAACTGAGGATCGTGCTGAGGTCTCGACCCAGACGTGGGCTCCCACCGACCTGCCCTGGGTTTCGCACTGCATCCCGGCTCATCCCGGCCACGTGCCCGATGGCGAGGCCAGGGGACGCGGGGTGAAGACGTGCCATGGATGCTCACGCTCCCACGCCGTCGTCCACCCCCGCGCTCCGGGTTGCTCCCCCCCCGGGGCCGGACACAGGGGGTTGTTTTGCTGTTTTCCTCGGCGGCAGGGCCGTGCACGGCCAGTTCTCGCCCCACATCCTGAGCAGCTGCAGCCGTCCCTGGCACGGCTGCGCGGGCGGGAAGATGGACTCGCAGAGGTCGCAACCCAGCGAAGTGACCTCCGGGAGGGAAGCCCCAGCCTGGGACACCCATTAACTGTTTCTTCCCCCCCCCTCCCCGTGAGGCTGAGCCCCGAGGGAAGGCTCCCCGAGCTCACCTTTTGCTCCCCAGAACCTACCACCTTCTCGGGGGACTCGGCAAAGAAGAAAATGAAGCAATGAAAGGATTGCAACGGTCAGAGCCTTGGGAACAAGCAGCTACCTGAAGACCAAAGTTCCTTGGTTTGCACATCAGGCCCCAACCCGGCCCTGCGCAAAGCCTGACCTCGGCACACGCACCCCACCAGGCTGGAGACGGGGATCCCCCCAGCCTCGCAAGCACTCGCGTGACAGCTCTATCTTGATTTTCCTCCTCCTGGAGACTCAGCACAGCACAGCCCCCCCAGAGGAACAAACCCAAGGCATCCCCGATCATTCAAAACCTAGCAAAGGGAGGTCTGTAGCCCCAGACGGCTTCCAAGGCAGCATCCGCTGGACCCCGAGGCGTTCGCGAGCCTCAGCCAGGGCTGTGGCGGTACCTGCGCCGCGCGGGAAGGCTGCACACCCACAGAGCCCAGGGTCAGGCTGCGGGTCGTCCGGGGAGCAGGACGGCAGACGGAGCTGCAGGGAGACAGCATCCAGCCCGGGAGATGCCCAGGGACGTGCTGTCCTCGTGGGGAGCCTCTGCCTGGCATCTGCCAGCAGCTCCTGAGAGCGGCAGGAAAATGAGATACTACTATTAAAAGTGCCCAGCGCTGGCCACGCTTCCACCCATGACATCAGCGGGGTTATCTGAGTCTAACCATGGGCAGGACTTGGCCAGGAACCTCCACTGGGTTATCCTTTTTAGGCCAAACTGAGTTGAGATTTTGATGGGGCCACGCAGTAACGGAGCCTGATTTTGGCCCCCAGTTGCTCCCGTTCTCCAGCTCAGGCCCACGCTGGTACTCAGGGGAACAAACTCCCCAGGCTTGGCTATTTTTTTGCCCCCTCTCGGCTTGCAAATGCCAGCTCCCCACCATGACGTGGGATGGGGTTGGCGAAACACCCTGGCACTCTGCAAAGTCGGGACCCGGCAGGTTTTGGGCCATCCCACCTCCAAAAAGCACCGAGGCCCCACGGCCCCCCCGGTTCCGCTCTGGTTTCACTGGGAACGTCTCTGCTCGCACTCCTCGAGGCTCCCCTCGCTCCTACAAACCCTCAGGCTCAACCTGCCGCCCGTGCTCCGAGCGGGACCAGGCTCTCCCCCTCCAAAACCTGCAGAACCCACCGCCCTTACAGCCAAAGCTGATTTTTCCAGTAATCGGCGACCAAAGGCCAGCGGATAAAGTTTAGGAGTCGCTTCTGCGGCGGGCACAAACCCAGACCTCGCACCCAAAACAGCTCCCGCAGGCAGCCGAATTTTCTCCTAAGCCAGATTGCGAAGTTATAACCCGCACCCGGCGCCGCGGTCCTGGGGCGGCTGCCGCGTTCTTCCCCTGGATGCTCCCGGTGTGCCGACCAGCATGTTGCAAAGACCCACCCTCTCTGCACCACACGCACACGTACGTTTATAAACGAGCAGATAAATGAGTCGGTTTTCATTTGCACCGGCGCGAAAACCCCTACCCGAGCCGGCAGCAAGGTGACACACACTCCCTGCCGCCTCCCCTGTCAAAGTCAACATGACTAATAACACAGCGTATTGTTTAGCATCTACAGCGTCACAGGAGAGCTCAGATCTGAGAGAAAATGCAAGTAAATATATATATATATGTATATATAGGGGCCGGATCCTGCTCGCATCAACAGAGGTTTGGACCGTCTTCCTGAAGAGCATCAAAGGAAACGCCAATACTTAGAACAGCCGCCCCTAAGATGAAACCACTTTTGCGTGGCGAGAGACAGGCGCTTTCCGCTTCGGTGGGGGGTGTTTGCGATGACCCCCGACACCTGCATTTCACCCACCCAGAAGGAGCGGGTTTGACTTTGAAAGCGGGACCCGCTCCCCGGGGGGACGCCGCGGGCGAGATGCTTTTTACCCCGACCGGTAACTCTGGGCAAGTCAACCCAGCCTTTCCCACCTCGCGGCCGAATCAACGAGGGGCACTGTAAAACTGTGATTTTAGGGGGGAAAAAAGATGCCAGTTGAAGACCTGCCAGCCCACGGGGCCGGGCTCTCCCTGCCAAAGGCCCCAGACCACAGCAGTCCTGGAAACCCTCCCGGGGGGGGCGGGCAGGGCTAGCGGGGGGAACTTGTCATGGTGTTTATATTTATTCCGCTCTTAGAAAGGAACAACTGAAATGGCAATTCTTAAAAACAAACAAAAATAAAACAACAAAGAAAAAGAAAGAAGCAAAACGCACCGCCACAGGCTAGCAGAGGTTGAGCACAGATTTAAAGCCCAGGGAACTGGATGTTCTCGCTGACCCCGGGCTTGCTCGGCCGGAGGCTGGGAGCCCCCGCGCCGCGGTGCTGAGCAGCGGCAGAGATGGCAGGATTCGTCCCTCTTCCCCCTTCGCCCGGACTTGGCGCCTGACTACTTCACTAAAACTTTTCTTCCCCCCACCCTGAACACTGAGCTCTGCAATATCACTTCTCCTGGAACCGAGACGCAAGGAGGCATTCGCTCTTGCAAGCCAGGACTTGACTCGGTCGCTGAGACGATGGCAAACTCCAGCTGGAAATAGGTTTTAAAAATGTAACTAAAAAGAAGCGGGGGAGGAAAAACAAAAACAACAAAAAAAAAAGGAAAAAAAAAAAAAAGGCAGGAGGGTCCCAAGGGTGCCGGCTTCAGGGGGCTGCCAGCGAGGGACGATGTGAGCGGAGGGGCCGGCGTGGGCGCAGCACGGGGGTCCCCATGGGTGCTCAGCCGCCCCCTGCCCGGCTGCGCGCCCCAGATGCCGGCGGGGGGGAGAGAAAAGGGAGGAA
>VZTV01101578.1:3360-15580 GCA_013400875.1 Anhinga rufa
GTCTGGGGGGCGGGGGGTGGGGGGGTGGGGAGAGAGAGAGAAGTGCAGTAGATTTTCATCTCATGTTAATCCATCAAAATCAAGTTAGTTGCGAGTGATGGAGGAGGCACGCGTGTGCGCACAGACGTCAGTGCCCAGCCGAAAGCTTGCCAGTTGCCCAGCAACCTTCCCGGAGGAAGATGGATGTCCTGCCACCGGCTCTGCTTTTAGCTGAGCCACAATATATTCCTGGTGGCGCATCCTCCGCGCGTGCAGGGGATGGGTGCGCGGGCTCAGCCGGCGGGGGATGTCGATTCTCTCAGTAGTTGGCTCTTATGCCAAGGCCGGATAAAATGTATTTTGCGCTGTCCTGTTAATTCAGTTGACTACATCAGGTCGGTTTGGGAGCAGGCGCTGTGAGCTCGTTCACATCGCTGGCCTTGCTCTTCCCCTCCCTCAGGCTCTTAAAGCCACATTGCCAGCATCACTTCTCCCTCCTTTTTAGAAAGGCCCTTACCTGTGATAACAAATAAAACAGCGGGCTGCAGGAGCTCAGCGAATGCCGTACATGTCACTGACCTCTCGCTCTTTGGTTTCTTTAGCTCGTGACTTGGGCTCAGCTGGGGCAGGGCCAGGTCTGGCCTCCTCTTCGGCTGTGCTTCCCTGTCCTCTGGTTGTCCGGCGTTAGGGCTCCCGGCCACGCACACAGTGGGACAGGCACCGTCGGCATGCAGCCTGAGAAGCCTCTGGAGAAATCAAAGGGCTGTTTCTGTTGGAGTGTTGTGTAATGCCAGCGTTTTGAAACCAAATAGGACCTGACAGTATCTCTTTAATTTTATGGAATAATTAATTATTATAGGATGCATTTATTTGCTATTTGGTTTTCTTTAGAAGATGTGCCAATCTTGCGCTTTAGGGTGAATTTAACATTCTTGCACATTTACAACGGTTGGATCTAAATCGTGCTGAAAAGCTGACACAAAATCCTACCTGTGTAATTGCAGATATCTTTCATGGTCTGACTCTGGTGCCTTTATTTATGTTGACAAGCTCTTTACTTAGGGCTTGATTCAGGAAAGCAGTTACGAATGTACTTGACTTTAAATCTTTTTATAGTCCCATTGAAGCTAATGAACTTCTTGATGGGTTTAAACTTGAACATGTGCTTTGCTGGATCTGGATCTGTGTGAGTGGTGTCGCTGAGCCAGCAGGACCTGGGAGCCTGGGGAAGGCAGTAAGAGCTACGTTCACTCAGGTGCTGTTGGATCAGGTTCTTTGACCACTGCAAATTAGGGTGTAGAAACATGAAAGGGGTATCAGGGAAAGCATCAGCTATCCTAAGGGGAAAAAAATTTGCAGCTACATGATACAGCCCCTTAAACTGAGATAAATATGCCCCAACCCAAGAAATGTTGCTCCAGTTTCATCTGTGCTCCTCCCTCCATTGACCCACCAGGAGCAGCTGTTTGTGGGCACACAGCTGCTCTGAGGCCTTGCATCCCTGTCCTGGGGTGACTCTGTCCACGTGCCCATGACCTTAGGGGAGCAGGGACTGCCTCTGAGAGATTATTTTTGTATTAGCAGGCAGGGAAAACATGCAGCAGCAGTGAGCTGTGTGTGGAACGGTTCAGCATGGCTCTTGCTTACTCTCTGCTTATATACGTGGCAATTACGTGCCATTTCGAATGCACTTTCTGGTTGCAAGCTATTTATCAACTGACTATTGAACTTGTTATTTCCTAAAGCGTATGGTATGTGGCTCCTGATTGAAAAGCTGCTGTTCCATCTCCTTGTTCTTCTGCCTTACACAGATTATTTCTGATTTGTTTTGTTCAAGTCCTTCAACTCTAGATTGATAACTTCCATCGCCTAGATAGTGGAGCTTTGTTCAATGACAATGCTGTTGTTTTTGTCTGTGCTGTTTCTAAAATGGCTGTACACAGGGTGGCAGAAAGAAGTACCTGGAAGCAGAGCATCAGATACCTGAAATTCAGGAGGAGGAGTGTTTTCAGAATGCTGGTATGTGTGTTTGTTGGGAAATGAATAATGACTATGAAAAACTAACATCATATTTACCAGATGGGAGACTGGATAACAGCAAAAGGCTGCATATTAAGGTTTTAATTGAATGAATCACGGGTTGTTGGTGAGAAACATTTCCTACAATAGAAAGTGTGTTCACGAAGCAAGTGATCTTGCTCCTGTCCCAGTCTGAGCACAACTCTTGCCATATTCACTCTTAATTCTGAGAGGTTGGTGCCTGGTCTTCTCTTCAGCTGAGTCCAGTGGGGATGGGTCCTGCTCCTTTTGACAGAGATAGTAGTTTGCTGCTCATGGGCTCCCATTTCAGGGGAAGGATGAAGAAAGTTTTGCCTTCCCATGGTTAGATCAACTTATTTTTTTTTAACCCTTCACTGCAGAGTCAGATGGGAATGTGCCATAAGCTGCTCCTCAAAAGTGTCAGCCGGGGTCTGTGCAGGGGAGCCTGCTCACCCTTGCCAGTGCTGGTCCTAATGAGTACATCATTAATTTGCATTGTCAGGACTCCTGATGAGCCTGGTTCTGACCTATGATCCTGCTGTTACTCAGCACTGTGTAAACACAAACCAAAAAGGACCATTTCCCACCTTAAAGGGTTTACATTCTAAGAAACTACCATGTAGTACACACGAGTTAACTGTTAGATTAGAGCCTTTATTACAGATGGAGGAAGTGTTTCAGCCTTGCCGTTTGTCCTGTGCGGTGGGACTCACATGGCTGGTTGGTGTGGATGCCTTACGTGCTGCAGGCAGATGGCACCCCTCTGTAGCCAGCAGAGAGAAACAGGCGCTAGGGGTGCAAATCAGCTCAGCCCAAGGACTGCTTCCGATGTAGGCCAGGTGATTGCCTCCATGAATGCCGCTTGGTCACCCTTCTGGAGCTCAGGTGACCAGCACAGCTGTAGGCAGAGGTCAGCACTTTGCAGCATCCTAGATTATGTGATACAGATCACAGACGTAACGCCAAAACAGGCCCACAGCATGGTTTCACTTAACTGGGATATGGCTAGAGCTTGATTCTGCTTGGTGCTGGATGCTCCTACTTTCCCTTAGGATGAGGAGGAATTGAGGTCACCCAGTGCCATCCAGGATGGTGTCCTAGAGAAGCATGAAGAAAGGGTAGAGAAGCCAGGTAGATGATCACAAAGAGCTACTAAAGCAGCAACAAGAATATCTTCTCTTATTTGAGACCATTTAATCTTTTTGAATGAGTAATATAATATTTATAATATTATAGTAGCTGTAATAACTTGCTTAAAAATTAAAAATAGTTAATGGGTGAAGTGGAATAGGCGTGTTTAATGCTTCTCACTGAACTGCTGCTGCACCTCCTGCTAGAAAAGTTTTATTTAAATGCATAATTTTCTCCCATTTTAACAACATTGACTGGAGCAAACACACTGGCTCTGTATTCCCTTCTGGATGCACATCAGGCTGATAGTATTTATAAAGCTCCCTGTCTGGTATGTGCCCTAGCTATCTGGAACACCACCTCCTACCGCCAGACAAATTATCCCTAGGCAGAGGAGGGCATTTCAGTGAAATGCGTTGGTCAGTCTGGTCCCTTTTTGGGATGCAGTGATAGGTCTTTTGTGGTAGGTGAATTTTATGTATTATTTTATGTATTATTNTAAACCTAAAACATTTTATGGCTTTATTTTGTTACATTAAATATTTTTGAAATTCTCCCTCTTTCTGACAAAACAGCGCGTGTGTCTCGTGAGGGACGATTGGTCAGTTTTTCAGTAAATGTTTCAGTTAGAATAAAGCTTTTAGTTTGCAAAAAACCTGAGGTTCTGGTTTTTGGGTTGCAAGCCCAGTACGCGTTTCTAGGGTATCATGAAAAACAGTCACCACCAGATTTTCAGCATTCTCCAGGAAAAGCAAATGCAGTTTGTCATGAATCCCAGTTAATTTATTCCCCATTCCATAAATGTTATCCCCTACCAGTCCAAACGCTGCCATTATGCCGCTGTCATTAACCATCTGTTTAGCATGTAAAACTCCTCGGGGCAGGGATCATATCTTTGCTTTGTACTGTGTAAAGCTGAGCCAGTAGCTGACACTTGAGAAACTATTAATGACAATGCAGCTCAGTAGGGTACTTGGATACCAAACTAATAAGAGTGGTATAAATGCCTGGCTGGATGGGATTAGAGGGAACTTCTGTGTCCCAGTGGTGCATCTCCAGCAGGTGAAGGGAAATAGTCTTAAAACATAATCTGACAAGGAACAGTGAAAAAATAGATGGCATTTCTGAAGGATGTGAAATAGTCAAGGATGTAAGAGAAACACAATTTGGGCATGTATCTGTGTTTTACTTTATTATTATTATTATTATTNCAGTAAGATTTCCTTAATTCCTGGGAGGTTAGCCCCAGACTCAGCCCAGCTCCCAGGAAAGTGCTGCTTCCTGCACTGCTTTCTGCATGCAGTAGAAAGCTGTGCTGCGCTTGAAGACCCAAACTACTGACCACAACTGTCAGCTGGGGACTGTTGGAGATATTGTAGACAGCCTGGACCTCTGCCACAGGGGACCTGGTGAACAGAAAAAGACTCTGGTCTAGGTTTGATATAGTTGGGTGGTACAAAGCTTATAGGACAGCCATGTCTTGCATTGCTGAAGAGGTGCACCGAGGCATTTTGTACAAGTAGCAGCAGTCTCCATAGCACTGGAGGCTTCATGCCTGGGTAGATGGCATGGCTATTGCTAACTGAGAGGTGGTAAAGCACAAATAGCTGCAGCAAGGTCATCATCTACTAGAATGAGTTGGAAATTCCTACCCAAAGCTGATAGCATTTTGCCATTCATAAAGTTTGCTGTGGGATGCTTTAGTCTCAGTGTGAAATGTAAGCCTGACTACAGGTTGGGTTGACTGATGGAGACAGGGTAGGGAGCAAGGGAGGGCATACCTTAAAATGAAGGTCCTGCTCAGAGTGAGCAGACTCCTCAGAGCACTGTTCTTTTCCCACCAAACTCATCTTTGCCTTCTCAGATCTTTGCCTGATTGGTCTTTGTCAGTGGGTTGATCCCGCTGCACGTGGTGAAGGCTAAGGAAAGCTATGTGTCGTATTCACAGCATTGGCAGTTCAGTCTGTACAATATGGTGAAGTGAGGTAGTGTTTAAACATTTTCTGATGACTGGGGCTGGATGGCTTATAGTCAAAAATCCTAACAGAAGTTCAAGCAGAAGGTCTTTGGTCTGCTTCTGTTCACTTCTTACATCTCTTGGAAATTCACAATGAGTGAATGCGCGCAAGAGGAAGATCCCAGGTAACTGCAGGCAGCGTAGCCTGACATCAATCCTGGGCAAAAGAATAGAGGAACTGATAGAGGATTTAGAGAATTAAAGTTAGGGAATATAATTAATGCCATTCAACATTCTTTTTTGGAGAATATGTCTTGTCAAACAAACCTGATTTATCTGATGAGATTGCAAGTTTGGGGGATAAGATAACTGTGTAGATATAATAAACTTCTGTAAGGCGTTTGATTTTATTCTGCATGACATTATGATTAAAATATTAGTACTATATACTTTCACTGAAGCACACATTAAATGTATTAAGAACTGGGTAACTGACAGAACTCAAAAAGTAGTTGTCAATAGGGAATCATCAGTGAATGGGAACATTTTTAATGTAACTGTGCAGGGATCAGTCAGAGCCCCCGTGCTATTCATCATTTTTGGCAGTGATCTGGAAGTAAATATAAAATTATTTCTGATAAAATTTGTGGGTGGCACAAAGATTGATGAAGTGAGAACAAGGGCAGTAGAATACAGTGCTCTTGGTCACTTGGTTAATTGAAACAAAATTCCAAAATTCCTTTAAATCTAGTTAAATAAGAAAGTTTTCGTACATCTGGAGAGGAGCGCAGCACAGAGCTGTTGCCCAGCCTGGAAAGCAGAAGGTTTATGAGAACCCTTTCAGTCTGCTGGCCTCTCTGGAGAAATGGGGCTTCCCTAGGGGAGAGGCTGATTGCCTGCAAGATCCCATGGCCTCCGTTTGACAGTGGTGATGGTCTGTGGCTCAGCAGTGCTGCTGTTTGAGGAGCCTCCCTGAGGAGGCTGCTGATATGAAACAACTCTTCATCTGCAGTGGTGTGGAGGGCCTAAGAAAAATGTGGATTTGGGACTGGCTAAATTTCTGTGTTCTGTTGTGTTTGTGTGGGATCTTGAGTATGTTTTCTCATTAATGTTTGTCCATTGGAGGTATTTGAAGATGCCCCTACACCTGTGTCACAGAAACACAGGAAGCAGACTTAGCAGTAGAGTTTAGCCTATGGGGCAGGGTCCGTCTGGTGTGACTGGCTTGTAGTTTTCTGTTAGCACCTCCAGACTTAAACTAGGCTACAGCAGCAAAGGACATACAGCACTGAAATGAAAACACAGAGGTATTGCATACCCATATCATGGCTATACCTTGTTAGTGGCTTAGCATGTAATAGAGGCTCTTCTTAAGTGCAAAAGCTCCTTGCATCGTGGTTACTTGCACACCACAGGTGCACGCACGTGCACTTTATGGCATGCCAAGGCTTTTCCTCCTGGTGAGATGAAGAGAGGAGTTGTGTACCCAGGTGCCATGTAGTGCACCCCTTTGGCAATAGGGGTATAAGGTACCACATTATGAAGAGGGCCATGCCAGTGCCATGCAGTGGCCAGGGATAAAATGTACAGGAATAAGATTCTGGAAACATCTTCAGGTTTGTTACATTAGACAGAGGAGGTAAAAATTCTTCTTGCTTTTGGCTTTGACTGAGACAGATCTGCTTGTGCATGTAGTGCCAGGACCTTCCTTTTTTTCAAACCCTGAACATAGCATCGCAGAATTACAAAGTCATAATTTAGACTGGAAGGGATTTCTGGTGGTCATCTGGTCCAGCAGCCTGCTCAGGGCCCACAAGAGCCAGTTGCACCCAGATGGAGATTTCACAGCCCCTCTGGGTGCTCTGCTCAAACACTTGACTACCCTCATTGTACCTTTTTTTTTTTTTTTTTTGGTGGTGTTCATGATCCAGCTGGAAGTTTCTTGTGTCTGTTGTCTCTTGCCCTGCTCCTGTAGACCTTCAAGGGAAATCCGGCTCAGCCTCTTACACCCTTGCATTAGGTAGCTGTAGATGGTGATAAGCTCTCCCCAGAGCTTTGTCTTCGGTAGGCTGAAGAAGCCCTACTCCCACAGCCTCTCCATGTATGTCCTGTCCTCCAGCCCCCTGACCTTCCGAGTGGCCTTCCACAGGACTTGCTCCAGTATGTCAGTGTCTCTGCTCCCAGTGCTCTAAGGTTGTCTCACAGGCGCTGAGCAGAGGCGAATGTTCATTTCTGTCAACCTGCTGTTATGCCTTAAGGGGGGAGAAATGAAAGAAAAAATGTGGCTTTATTGCTGTAAAGCTTAGCGTTTCTCAGCAGGATCCCAGCACGTGACTGTTCTAAAACCCGTAGAGGGAAAGTGAGGCCAGAACGAGGTAAACCTTGGGGCAAACAAACCAGCCGCGAAGTGCCCCCCAGAGAGGTCCACCTCAGAGTCAGCTATGGCTCAGCCAGGCCTCTGAGATCCTCAGCTGTGTGACTACCTTGCACCAGAGGTACAGTGAAGAAAGAGATGTCCATGATGAGACTGATGGGAACTTCAGGTCCAAAGTGCATCAGGCCGTGGTCCTTCCTTCCCTGTACTGCACTGCTGCTTAACGTCTGATGCATGCAAACAGTTTCTCCATCACCCTTTGAAGGACCAGAGGCCATTCATAAACAGACCAACTTTTAGTGTAGCTTTCCAGCCACAAGTTTCCCTAAGCTAAAAGAAAACAGTGTATCTTACTAAATAAATGATTACACTTCAATGATTTTCTGCCTTCTAGAGCAGAGTTATTTGGAAGCATGAAAGGAAATTGCTGCAGCAGTATAAAACTGCTGCCCTTTGCACTTGCATCTTTCCCACAGAGTAATCCTTCATTCATTGTTTACTTAATGAGAAAAGAGGTTAATTTATAAAACCAAATAAAAAACAGACAGAAGACTTTATTTGTGAAACAAAAAACTGAATTAAATGAATAGTCTATCCATTAATGCTGTTAATTGTGCCATGCTCCACTGAGGAAAATACACAGGTCTGCTAGTATTTTGCTCCTGCTGGTGGATTCCACAGGCCCTCTCCAGTGAGGGTCCAAGCCAGCACTCTGTGGCAAGAGTTTACTAAAAACTTTTTTCGTTTGGTGAATTAATTTCAGCTCCCAGTCTGTGACAGGCTCAGCCTCTCAGGGGTTTCTTAAATTTAATAGATAGGTGTAGGAATAATTGGCAGAGCTGATCTTGCTGGTGAATGCTGCTATCTGAATCATTTGCAAATTCTCATGAAGATCCACAGAGAGCTGCTGCAAGGAAGAGAAAGAGGGACTCCTTAATTCATTTTCCCTGCTCCAGAGAACTCTGTTGTACCCACGTTATAATTCAGCAGTTTCTAGGCTATTCCTGTTGACTAAAGGATGTTGCAAAGGTTGGAATAAAACCCAGGTGGGGGGGAAAGTTTTGCATTTCGCCCAAGTCTCCCATGGTAGCCGTTCGTCTTTGCTAGTCAGTGCAAGTCTGAAATCTCCACCGCCCTGATTGGGTAGAAGAGTTAACGGGGAGGGGAGCAGGGTAGCTGTGCCATGATCTAGATAGGAGCAGGTTGTATCTGCAAGGATGATGGCTACTTGATGCTGAGGCTGGTTGGAGGCTAAAGCTGCTGTATCTCCCTCTCTTTCTTGAGTAAGCCTGCAGAGAGCAAGGGGGCAGGGGAGACCTGGGCAAGCGAGGGTCTGTAACAGCTTGGAAAGGGTGGTCAGTTCATTAAGACATCTAGGAGTAGTTCATGAAGACACCTAGGAGTAACATTTGATTCCGTTTGGGAAGCTGGGGATTGCTGTGAAATATAGATGAGGAAAAACATGTCTGGGGAAAAAAAAAAGTTGTTTTGCTGGAGTTCCCTATGATGGTTTAGAAGATTTTGTGTTGGAAAAGGCACTTTCCTCTGGACTGTGACTGAAACTAAAGGAAATACATAAAGAAGGTCAATCTTTGTACTGAGGTTTACTGGCTACCGTGTGAGTGTTGAGGCTTCATGGTCTGTCTTCACCTGATGGGGCATGAGGGGCTTGTAAGTCCCAGCTGCCACCCCGCTGAAAGGAGCTTGGAAGAGTTCATTCCTCGCTAACTTCTCATCGCCGTTGTCAGCCAGTCCTAAACCTTGATTTTCAGATTGTGATAGCAAGAGTGAAATGCTAATTGTGAAAACAAATAGTAAAAATTTAGACCAAACTGATACCACAGAACACGGACAGATTTTAATGTGAAAGAAAAACCTGGAGCAGAAATGTTTTTTCCATCCTTATGTCAGGCAGATTCATTGCTCTTGAATTTAATAAGTAATTTGTTTTATTTCTGACATGATAAAATTCTACTTTAAACAAGACTTGTTTCTATATAGATCTTTTTAATGTATATATAAAAAAGTATAAATGGTATGTATTTATGAATATAAATGAATATATACGTATCATGAGTATGTATGAAAAAGTATGTAGTTGTTGCTCTGACATAGCTTACTGGCACACAGAATTATATGCAGTCTTTGGAAAGTGGATTTTTTGAAGCGCAGCCATCTCTTTGTTAAGTATTCAAAGAACATTGTAATTATTGCTGTGAATATCTTTTAAATGTTCAGTGGAAAAAGTTGCAAACATTTTCGTTAGAACATGTATTTGTTTGTAACCTGTTCAATACATCACCTGTTTGTATGCCAGCTGGCTTCCTTTCAAAAATGTACTATTAAGGAGCTATATATTTTTTTATCATTGTGATATATTTTTATGCTGTTGTCACACTTCAGTGGAGATCTGACCCTTCCATAATATCTTCTGGAAATATTTGGGAAACATAAGACTATCCTTTTTTCTGGATACATTGGCAAGATTGTTCTTGGCTTCAGTTTGGGCATGCAAGTGATTTTTATTTTTTTTTCCTCCCAATTCGAAGTAACATAGTCGTGCTTGCCAATGGTTACATCAACACAGCAGCGTTCATTTTGTCTAGAAGGTACGTAACTAATGTCTTCATGTCTGAAACTGTGGCTCTGGAACGGGGTGCTGGGGATGGACTGCTGGGCAGGTGGAGCCTGTGGTTGATGGCAGCTCACAGGGGGCACTGGGTCGAAGAGGTGCCTCCAAGCACCGTGTGCTTGCTGGCTTCTCTTTGTCTTCCCGTGGAGTGACCTGTGGTTGTGGTTTTCATCTGACAATGCTGCAAGCTGCTTGTGCCTCGCTTGAGGTTTTGAATATTTCAGGACACGTCTCATTTTCGATGTTCATATTTAAACACAGGGCGGGAAGGAAGAATGATTTTACAATATAACCAATTTTTGTACGTGAACATCGTTTTGAAGGAAGTCAAGGGTTGTGTTGGTAAAACTGAACCCCTCTCCCGGTCAGCAGCTGGCTTGGCTCCAGCAGTCTGCCCCCTGCCTGCCTAGCCCCTTCCTGCTGGGGCATGGGCCACCACGTCGGGTGGCTGGGCGAGACTTTCTTCTAGTGAAGCCCAAATCAAAGTTAGGATCTGTAAGAAATCTCCACTGGTTCCACCACCTCTGGGCTTGGGCAGTCAGCTGCTTTGTCCACTCAGTTTTGGTTTCTAGCTTTTCTGGCTCATTTCTGAGATCAAGAGCAATACATTTTTTAGTGAAAGCTGAGATTCTCCTCTGTATCATCCTTCCTGCAGAAGTCCTCCAGGGCTGGGGGCTCTCCAGCACCAGGGGTTGTCTGGCTGGTAGCTTTTTGTGGCTTTTTCTGGTTTTCCCTGCTCACTTAAAAAGTGAAGCTGGCTCTTGGAAAATCCCTTTTCCATGTTAAAAAGACATAGCTGTGCTTTCATGCTAGCATCGTTCATGGTTGTTCAGAGCAACGTCTGAACAGGGACGAGGAGCCCACCTCTGTGGTGGGCTCAGGCGGGTCCCTTCCCCTCCTGAGCTCTCCCTGGACTGTGTTGTGGTCTTGAGAGGGAGGCCATGGTGTCTTACGGATGCATTTAAAACCAGCTTTTTTTTTTTTGTAGGTTATTCTACTTAAATCTGGGAGAAAACCATAGTAGATTGAAGTAGCTAAAATTGCCTGTCTGTACTTACTGTGGCGGGGGCTGTGGGCAGGATATCCTCAGCCCCCGCTGGCCAGGCTGCCTCGTCCTGCCAGAGCGAGCAGCCTGAGCGAGAAGAGAAACCCGAGATACACAACATGCAAATACTCCACAGATACTAGGAATTTGGCAAGGAGGCAGCAGCGGCTTCCTCTCTCCCTGAAGATACCACCATATGCCCAGAGATGAATCCGGTTATTTCAGCAGCGTTGGCAAAACTCAGTTTCAACTCCCTGCTGCTCCCGGGCTGGCACAAGCACCGATTCTGTCTTCTCAGCGCCGGGGGGCTGCAGGGTAAGGGGGGGACCAGGGAGAAGCACCGCCACGGGAGTACCACCAGGACTGCTGGTGACGGCAGGCAGCCGGGGCACGGGGCAGGCAAGGTGGTGCACAAAGCAGCAGGCTCGGGCGAAGGGCAGCGTGTCCTCATGCACGCTGCCCCTGACGCGGTTTGGGGCGCAGGGTCGGGGGCGATGGCGGGGGTGAGCACTGGCGGCAGGACACGCAACCGGGCGCCTCCTGCTCTCACCCTGCACCGCCGCCTCTGGGTCTTCAGATCTGGTGGGATCGTGGCACAGGGTGGGATAGCCGCGGGCAAATCACTGTTATGACAGATGTATTACTGCAATAAAATTATAAATTTATGTCAGTCAGAGATCTAGGCATGTGCCCATACCTTTTCCTCACTTCTGTGTATTGTCCCAGTCAGGTGGCATATAAACTAAACCGAGCTGTAGAAAAAGAGATTATGTTGGGTTCACTGCACCCTCCTGCTTAGTGCCTTGGGCCCTGGCACTCTGCCCTGGAGCGTGGTACCGTGAGGGGCTGCTGGAGCGCCGAAACACAACAGGGACTTTTGTGTGGGTTTGGATGGTGGGGAACAAGCTATTGCCACAGTACCTCCTCTGAAAGATGTTGTTTGTTGGCCCGTGGCAAACCTCAGGCTCACGCTCTTCAATGGCAGCATTTTTCTAGCCCCATGTTACTGCTACAAATGGAAGGTGCAAGCTGTGGTTTTTGTTTTGGGGCTTTTTTGTGGTT
>VZTV01101580.1:15916-34345 GCA_013400875.1 Anhinga rufa
ACTGACTTCATTAAGACAATATACTCTAAAAATTTCATTTTTATTAGAAATTCATATTGAAAAGCATGGGGTTTTTTTTGGTTGGTTTTTTTTTTTTTTTGGCATTTGCTGTTTTCCTGCTCACAAGACTTGTGATCTTAATGGGACTGATCATCTTCTTAAGAGGAGCAGTAAGTGCTTTGTTGAGATAAAAATCTTGACAGCTTTTCAGCACAGTATTTGTATGAAAGAACTTTCAGTAAAGTGTTTATAAATAATTGAATGAATAAAAATGAATAATGTTTACTCTATTATTAATTTAATTCAGATACATATGCATTATTGTGTTTTAAAAGTTATGAATACTGCTCAGTTGAGAGATCCTGATTTAAAAAAAGGAAACCAAAAACCTAGTGTTTCTGCAGCACTTGTAACGTGCAGAACTGTAGTTACAAAAAAAAAAAAGAATAATTTTGTCAAAAGCATACCACCGTTATTCCTTCTAGAGCCCGTGGAATATGAGAAATGTTTTCTGGTAAGAAAAACCAGAACCAGCTCTGAAGCTTGCCAGAATATAGGAGAATAGTTTATCCAATTTGTTTACAATTTTCCTGTTTTTCAACCAACAGTAGACTAGCACAACTGAAGACAAAAACCCGTGAAATAATCGGAGCCTTCAGTCAAGTTAATGACAGCAGAGTGTTTTCAGATCCTCAGAAAAGCAGACCAACATTAAACTCCTGCACCCTGACGACTGCTGAGTAAGAAAAAGACCCAGGGTGAGCCTGGGAGAGAGACAGAGATTTAGTGATCATCCTACAGCTTGGAAGGAAAACTATAAAAACCACAGTAAAGCACAACCTTGAAATCTCTTACAGTAAGGCTGAAAGGCAGCATGAACAGATGTGGCTATCGTCATGTTTCAGTGAAAAATAAATATGCATTCATTTACAGACTAAAATGACCTAGATTGACTCAAGAGTCAACAGCATGATACACAGGATTGTTAACACAAATTGAAAAAAAAAATTCCCTTTTGAATGCTGCCCTGTCTTACGCACCTGGGTTGTGGCCACATTGTCCTTGCCATCAGCACGTCAACAAGAACACAAAATCCTGTGCCATGGTGGATGCCTGGATCGTGTCCACCCTTCCCAGGCCTCAGAGTCCTTTGGAAGCACTTGAATCATTCAGCGTTACATGTAGGGGGTAAGCTGATGAACGCTAACCTGCTTTGCACTTGAGTTTCCTTCCTGAGATAGGCAGTTGCACACACCAGGGCAGAGGCTGGGCGCACCCCAGCGCAGGCTGTGTGACTGGTGAGTGGATCAGATCTTGCATGAATGCCTGGTAGCCCTAGACCAAGCAGACAACTCCATAGCTAAAAGCCTCTGCTTCCAGAAATGCTGGGCCACCTACAGCTCCTTCTGACATCCGTGGTAACCAGAAATGCTCAGCCACTCTGAAAATAAAACCGAAGCCCCTGGGTCTGTAAATATTTGTTCACAGGTTTATCTTGATGTACATAAGTAATCCTGCAAGACAGCATCCAGCCGTCATTGAAGCCATCAGAAATATTGCCGTGGGCTTCTCAGAGGTCAGTATTTTACTCCCACTGGGCTCGTGTATTGAGAGCAGGCCTAAATTTGACCTAAGTACTCACAAAAAAAACCCCAAACCACCAACCCCAAACCCAAATATTTGGATATATTTTATGAAAGAGATTTTAAATTTAGAACCTCCATATTCCCCCTTACCTTGCCCTAATGCCTACCCATGATGCTGCTGTTAATTTCACACTGCCAAAGGTTTACTAGTTTCAGCTTTGCGTTTCAGTTTGCTCCTGTCAAAAGCTTCTTTTGTTGTGTAGTTCAAGTATATTATGTCATTACAGTGGCTGACTGCAGTTAGGTGGGTATTTCTGCTCTCTGCAGAGAAACAGAATAGAGAAACATATGGTAAAAACTCAGAGGATCTTAAAAATCCATTAGAAATTGCATTACTCACCTTGATTTTATAAAGAAGATACTCAGATATGATGGCCATATAAAATGCCAATATAATTTATAACTGTTCTATTTTTTATTTATTTATTTGTCTTCAGTGTCTCACAGGCTGAATCTCAGTCTCTCTTATTTAATAGCTATGGGGTTTAGGGTTTTTTGGGGTTTTTTTTTGGTTGTTGTTTTTTTTTTCAAATGACACAGGGGGTTCACAGACCTGGCACATCCCCACGTATAAAAGGGCTCCACACAGGGCAATACAGTACCACTCAGCTCCTCTTCTGCTCTTTGCTTTACATGGTGGGATGTAGCAGAGAAAACACAACATGCCAAATCCCAACAATTAAGAACAACCCTCAGGGTGGAACCTAAAGTTACCTAAATTTCAATTGCAACTTAAAGAAAATATTTTTATGAGGCTTCCTCCCCCCAGCCTTGCAGCAAATGACCTTTCTCACAGCTAATCAAGATATGATTATTTACTCTGAAATCCTATATACAGACTTCAAGTAGAAAAAATATAGCAGTTTAATGGGCTACAAAATATTTCTAACCTTTTTTTCTTTTCATATTTCACCGATGTTACTGTTGCAGTTCGGAACACCATTCAAGCCTGCAGTTGCGGTTGAACAGAACTTTACATGGGAATTTCCCTTGAAAATCGGTGTCAGGGATAAAAAGTTATGTGAAGTAGCAGATTGAACTTCAGCAAATTGACCAGATGCCTTCTCAGCCTTCCAAACAGCCTGCCCCTCCAAATATACAGAAGAAGCTGCTGTTCTTTTACATTGCAACTACCAGAAGAGGAACATGTGCTTCACTCCGTGTGTGTGTGGCGGGGTACCATTCACGTCTGGTAGATTGGAAAGAAATGGAGGTATTTCTGAGTAGATGCATTTTATGTGATTACTATGTTGCCAGTCCAGCAAAGCACATACTTAAGCGCACAAGAAATTCAATTGACTCCAATTTAAACACCCTTTTTGTGAATTTTTAGTTTCTTTAGACTTTTAAAAAGTATACTGGTTAGCTAATAAGTGGTTTGTTAGGCTCACCTTAATTGTTGTTCCAGCAAATCCTGTCAGCGCAGCATTCCACGCACAGAGCTCAGTTAATTTTATCCAGCATTTTCTATGGGAATCTCATGGTTGCCAGGAAGTTTCCCACCCTAGGAGAGAACACTTGTGGTGACGGGTAGCATCCTGATGAGGGAGGGAAGTTAAACTGCTTTTTTAAATCATCTGTTGATTAGTTTTATCTTGTTTCCTTTGCTATCCTTTGTCCTTAGGGGTAACACCTATGTCCAACATTTTTTCACTGACACTTCTTCTTTTTAATAGCCTTTGGCTACCTGCTTCCCTTCTTCATCAGACAATTACACAATATGAAGTGTATAGCATGCAGATGAAGTATTGTGAAGGAAAGGATGTCTTGAACTCATTATTTGGAGAGATATGTAACAATGAACTATTTGTGATGCTGTTGGTATAACATATGAAATAAATTAAGTGGAACTGACTTTGCCATTTTGCATACAATAATGGAGAGTTTAAAAGCAATGTCTTGAAAAATTATGAAGTTGATTGGAATTATTATACATTTATTTTCTACCTCATACGTTAATAAGAGAGTTGTGACAGTGATTTCTAAATAGATAATAGAGAAGAGTGAACTAACACACATGCTGTAAAACCATGATGTGAAAATTTCCCACTTTGTTGCATAGTCATGAGACCTGTTACTTGCACATTTAATTTCCTTTGAATACTTTTTAGCCCAGTGAATGATTATAATTATTAAATTAATGTACTGAAGACTGAATAATTTTTTATTTTTATTGCTATCTAGATACTAAGGCAGGTAGAAGTGATGATGAATGTGTGGGGTTTTTTTAAAGCCAAACATTTTATTTATTCTGTTGGTCGAAAGTTTTCAAGTAATTTGAAAATTTAAATGAATTTACAGGCTACAACAGATGACAAAAAGACAATATTAAAAACAGAAATCTCATTTTCCATTGTGTTGGGTTGCTCACAACAACCAATGTATTCAAAAGGGCTACAGCTGAAAGCATGCAGTAGTGGTCAGCTAATATCCGCCATTAATTTGCATGTTTGTTTTGTTGGTTTTAGTTATTTTTTTTAATATTAAAAACCCCAAGCTTTTAGAAAACCTGAAATAAACACCACATTTTGAAATTAGGTAGAAGTTTCAAGGGTTCCAGAGGATCTCAAGTACTGGATAATCCTTTACTATTTAATCTCACACTACTGCCAATAGCCCCTACTGACAAGCCATTTTACTTATGTTGATTTTAAGACATTTCCATAAATATTTTAAAGCTCTGTGCTAGATAGCTCTAATTCTAAAGGGTATGTGGCCTGATCCATCCCCCAAAGGGCTACACGGGGGCTACAATTTGCTTCCAGATTCACATCCTAAATTTGGTGGCTTTAAAGTTACTTGTTGTATCAAGCAAAACACTGGAAAAGACAGAGTAGAAGTGATAGTACAGCCTCAGTCCTGTGATTACCAAGCCAGAACTGGGACGGGACCTTCTGCGTGCACTGTCATCGCTGGGTTTCCCTCCCACAGCCCTCTCCCTCAGTAGCCTCACCTCTGGCAGGTAAACCATGACAAATAGCTTGTAACATGCTGGTAGTGACTTCCAAGACAGTAACATCTCAAACAACTCATCTCTTCACCAATGCACATGCATCTAAGCCCCAACAAAGTTGTAAAAGTAAAAATAGATAGTTAGAGTGTACAACCCACCGCATACCTGCTTTCTGTGTTTCAGTGGGCTTTATTTCCATGTATGTTATGGAAGTGGTTAAGACAAACTGAAATAACTCATTCTTGTAACACAGCAAGAATGCCCTTTCAGTGGGAAATGTGACATAGTTATAACTCTATTGTATTTTTAGGTATATTCTCCTAGCCCTTGAATAACTCATGCTCTCGGACATAGAAGCAATCAAGGGCAAAGGAACTAATGAGGAAAGAGAAGAGAAAGACAGTTTGAAGTTGAGGGGGGTCAGCTTTAAAGTTAGCAAGGGCCCTGAGTTAACTCCCCGTCCCTGCACATATGCACATAAATTACACTATTGCTGCATTGCAATAGCAGGCCCTGCGCACATAAATACTGATTTACTATCTGTAAATTTTACATGTACATTTACAGCCAGTTTAAAGGCCATTTGTGTTGTCAGTATAGCATATTGTGACCCGAGTGTAAACAGAAATCAGATTCTTGGTCTTTCTTAATTTTTCAAATAGCTGCTCATCTTCAAAGACTGTAAAAGGAGAGAAAAATGTGAAACAGAAAGAAGCAATTTTTACTTTGTTCCAGTTCAGAGAAGAGCAGAGGTGACAGAATAATTTTTGAACTCTCTTCTCACTAGGTATGGCCAATAACCTGGCAGTAACTGGCCAAACCACTCTAAACAAGGAGGCAGGCAGTAATTTACACAGTTTAAAATCCCATCTCCATTCTCATTACAGAATACGGAGCTGAGAGGGATGTCCTGGCTCATGGAGTGGGTTCCCCTGCAGCCACAGGCAGCCAGAAAGCATAATCCCTCATACAAACACTGCCTTTTTATTTTGGCCAAATCATAGGTACATCATCTCCAAGTTAGAAAACCGAGAAATCTACCCCATGGTTCACAGCTTGCAGACATTGCTGCTTTTAACCTAATTCGAGCAATGTAAGAAACAATAAAGAACTAAAGTGGAAGGGAGAGACTTGACTTTCCTGAGATTTTTGTATTAGAAAATCAAATCTAATCTAGCTACATATCAGACTGCCAGAATCATCTTCCAAACTCCATTGCAGAAATTTCACCTCTGTAATTTCTCCCTTACCCCTCAAAGCCCACAAAAGTCTGACTTACACTTTCCTGCATGGATATTAAATTCCTATTTAGTTTTAGTTTCTCTTCTGTTTTCCCTGCAGGTAAAAAGTGGTTTGGGGAATCTACACAGGTCACTGTGGATGGAGATTTTGCTCAAGGGAGGACATGTGGGAAGCCAGCTATCTCCGCACTGTTACTCCGGCTGCGTGCCTTCTCCGCAGCCCCACGCTGGCACCGCACAGCCGTCTGCAGATCACAAGCTTCCCATCTAAGCCTCAGAGCCATACATTGTGTTGTACAGAGCACTATTCACATAGGCACAAACAATAGCCGAGGGTTAGCTTGTATAAACGATGAGAGGTGATGCAGAGGAGATGGGCTCTTCACTCACCCGCCTTCAAAAGAGGAGAAAGTGCCTGCTGAGCAAACAGCCTGTCTCACATGGAAAGCTGGTAATACAGATGAGGCGAAGCTCCTGCTTCCTGTCTGCTGACAGAGGCCTTCCAGAAGCAAAAGAGACAACACATGGTTACTGTATGGTAACACCACTGAAAATCGGTTCAGGTCCCAATATTTCTCAGCTCTCTTTTTATTCCACATTCCCACTTATCTCCATATTCACTCAGACCTTTCCTAAAAGGCATGTTTTTCCTCACCCGCAATAGGAACCTGTATTATACTAGTGCCACCACTTACATTTAGAAAAAATCATCTTTTCCTTCACTTAGAAAACTTACTCTCTTCTGTTTCTTCCTTAAGAGCCACATTTGCTCAGTCTTCCTGTACTGAAATCCACTTGGATACTGTCTGTTCCCATTTTTCATTTGATCTTTGTCTTAAACATTCAACTCATATCAGGACTCCTGTCTGCTTCCAAAGGTGCAGAGTCAGCAAAAAAAACATTAGGATTAGTTATCACTCAGACTTCAAAAGCATGCCCAACAGGCTAGACAGAAATGACAGAAACATTAAAAAAGACAAAGCTGAGAGAGAGAGAAAAAAAGTGGGGGGGATCAGACTAAGAAGGTGATGTTACTTAGGGGAGCTAGTATATAACATGATTAGATCTTACTCAGTTTTTCTTTCTAGGGCACCCTGACCTATGTTCATGACTATTTTAAAATTTCTAGAAGCTCTGAAACTTTTGAAGATTGACAGAAAAAGGAGCAAAGGGGTTCCTATATTCCCAATTTATTTCAATCCAGCATAAAGGAGGAAAATAAATCTGCTGCCCCTTGAGGACATAAAATAGCACGTTAACTCCAGTAGTCTCCATGCTACAGCAGCTTCAGGAACAATTGTTTGTCTTGTTTACTCCCCTGGCATTTCCGTCCCTATGGCTGCTTCAGCAGGAGCCCGAGGACTGGCTGCGTGGCACTGGGGGCACGTAAAGCACTGCTGCGCCCCAGGCACACGGAAGCGTGCACACATATAGCACGTCCCCGTGGCTATACCCTGTTGTACTGATACACTTGCCAGCAGCATAGCGTCCATCCTGTCCGGCGCTGCATTGCAACCCCTGCCAACTCCCCCAGCATGGCTCTTTGGCACAGAGTTCCCTGACTCCCACGGGTGTGAAGAGATTGGACTGTGGGGATTTTGATAAATCAGACATAAAAAAAGACTGTGTTCACCATTGATTATTTACATAGATCTAATTAGCTCCTTGTGAACTCACCCTGTGCCACCGCTAGAAGGTGATAGCCTTTCTGTAAAGGATTCTGGCCGTGGTTTACTCTCCGATTCCTCACAGAAGGTGGCCTTACCATGAAAGCAATCCTTGCAAAGAGACATGAATGACTGACCTGTGACGCTTCATCTGGATTTGATCCGTTGCATTTTTCCAATTACTTAGTAAGGTTTCATAAGCAGGTGGAAGACCTCCTCATACTAGATCAAAACTCTGCTTCAGTACCAAACTGCTGTGGAATGCCATGGCCTAATTAAAGCAATGTTAACAAGCAGCAGCAGTGCATGGCTGTGAAATCTCATTGGAGTGGAACAAAAGTTGTTGATCCTAGTTATGTCGTGTCTGAGAATCAGCTGTAAAATTCACAGCCATTTAATTTGCATCTGTTCTCAGATGAAAGAACAGGGTCTTTTGACTCAATTGAAATGGCCTGCATCCTTGAGCAGGATTTGGCCCTGCAAGCGATACACACCGTGCAAGCCTCCTACACGTCCTACACTTTCACTTCTTGAAGATAAAAATCTCAGAAGGTTTACCAGTGGCTATGGGGCAATGAAGAATGCCAGAGCCTCTTGATCTAGCAGCAAAGCCCACCTACTGATTTATAGCCCGATGTGTACCCTCCCTAAAGCAGAGTTGAAAAAAGACTGTAGGTGGGTATGAGATCTATTTCTCTCACTGTCACAGAAGGTGGGAAAGAGGTCATTGTCCCTGGTCAGCCCCCTTTCAGGCAGAAGGGGAGCCCAAAGATCGTCTCTTAGAGACAAATACCAAGGGTCAAACTATACCAGATCAGACAGTCATCAGGAAGCAACTACTTCCTAGATATCAGAAGGTGAAACACTCATGATTTGCAGCATTGCTGATCACTAGAGCATCATGCTGTCTCACAGCTTAAATACTTGGGAACAGACCTGGCAGCAGGGAAGCAGGTCTCACATCTTTAGCCCAGGTTCTAAGAAAATTGCCCGCTGCGCGTACCAGCTTGCAGTGGCGCTGGGACCGTGGCCTATTGTGCTGTGGAGGACGGCCAAGTGGAGTGCTGCTCCCACAACCTCGCAGGGCTGCCATATACTGAGAACAAAAGCACCAGGGGCCAGCATTACCATGGGCATAGCTGTGGCTCTCACATCACGACACAGCACTCCAGCAGTGATGAGACAAGACAGACATGAGCATCACCCACTGAGCTTCTTTCTTTGCTAAATGACCCTACTAGCAGTAATTCCTCTGCACCTCTTATAGTCTCCAACTACTTTCATTGGGCCAAATCTTCAACTGGTGCCACCTATCTTGGATGAGGCAATGATACTAATTTATGCTGGCTGACAACCAAGCCCATCACATCTGTATTTTGAATCTGTATCGTATTCCGGGGCTTGATGGTTTGCTAGCTGCCTGCTGGGGGAGCACATTTGCTAGCATGTGTACCATCTGGGAGGAGTGCAGCCCCTGTGGTGCTTTCATCTCTGCACTCTGGAAGCACTGGAGGAGAGTGTGTTAAACTGGGCTCTGCTTCGGGGTGAATTACTGTTCTGAGTTTTTCTGTAATGATTATTTTCTAGCAATAAAGAATCTACCCCTGGGAATAGTAAGGGTGCTTTTTTATCACTTTGGTAGTGTAAGGCTCCTCAAGATCAATGCACAGGGAACATAAACACTAAGTTCTGTAAACTAGCCTAGAACACCTGAAAGGTCACGTACCTCCATATATTTACTTAATCAGAGTCTGTCTTTTTTCTCTCTCTTCCTTTTCATCATAAGCTAGTAAACTCCTAGGACTAAAACGTGGCTGATTTTGTCCATCAGGCTGAAATAAATCCATAATTTTAAGTGCTGGCAATATAAACCTCTACACCTTAACAATTACCCACGCTTCCTTTCAATTCACCAGAATCACATTTGGGATGTGATTCCTCTGAATGCTTTTAGATCACAGGATAATTCAGGTTGGAAGAGATCTCAGGTAGTCTCTAGTCCAGGGTCAGTTATGGGGTCAGACCAGGTTATTCAAAGCTTTGTCCAGTCTTGTCCTGAAAATCTCTAGAGGCGGAGACTGCCTAGCTGTCCTTACGGTGAAACCATTTCATCTCATTCCCAGCTTGTTTCAGTTTATGCCTCTTGTTTTTTATCCTCCCATCATGGACCACTGCGAAGGGCCTGGCTCCGTCTCTTGCTAACCACAGGAAGGCTGCTGTTAGGTCTCCTCTAACCCTTCTCTTCTCCAGGCCAAATGAGTCTAGTTTCCTCAGTCTTTCCTCACAAAGAAAGTGCTCAAGCCCCTTGACCATCTTGTTATCCCCCTGCTGAATTTGCTCCAGTTTATTAATGTTTTTTTCTCATATTGGGGGGTTCAAAACTGCACACAATATTCAAGTACCCGTACAGAGACCCTTGTGACCGTAGGCAGAGGTCCTGTGTGCTGCCTCTGGGCAGGTTTTCCCCGGGCCCAGGGTGATAGCTGCCCTTCCCAGCCCCACCTGAAGCTGCCTGTCTCGGGATGTGTATGGGCAGGCACTAGCCCAGCCCAAGGGAAACTTGAGAGGTCTGTTCCTCAGGGTCAGAGAACCACACCACAGAAGAAGCAATGGCAAATAAGGGACTGGGACGTACAGTCAGTGTTGCTGGTTATTTTTTAAAGGGATCCTTTTTTATTTAGATAACATCCCATAACTACACTTCCAACCTCCCTGCAGCGTAACATCATCTCTTTTAAACCTGTTGCCTGTGCTATTTCTCAGACCAATGTGGTGCCTGAGGGATACACCCTGGAGCAGCGAAAACTGCAATTATGGCTTTTTATGTTCTCTTCCAATGTATAGGTTTTAAAATTATTCTGCATCCAACAGTTTTACTTCATTTGTAATTAAAAAAAAAATGGGAAATGCTATCCAGCTTAATAAGAGTGGCATTTCCATTCAAAAATTATTCTATTCTGTTTGAAGAGGCTGTTTCAGAAATGAACATCATTGGGAGGTTTTCGGTTTCTCACAAGTGACTGACAGTCAGGAGGGAAGGTTGTAGGGTTTGTATTTTATCATTCAAGCCAGTTTTGTGGTTGGATCCAAGGAGAAGTTATAAAGTGAAGAGTTATTTCTTGACTGTTTTCATTAAAGCCTCACTTTTGGACATTGAAACATTTTCAAACTACCACAGAAAGAATTATAAGTGATGTGTATAAGTGTCTGTGCTGGCCCTGTAGAGCTGTCTGTCCCATCTCCATCCCCTTCCCCTACTAAAAAGGCTTTCCTATCATCTTCAAAACAAGAAGCTGGGCTTCTGATGGGTCCTCGGCACCCATCGGGATTAGACCTGCTTTAAGGAAAAAAAAAATAAGGTACCAAATCAAATATACTAGTAGTTCATTTGCATTTAATTCAGAAACCTATAGAGTGTGCACATTCTAAATAATTTCACTCAACCACTCTGTACTTTAAAGTGCAGAGACTGTAAAAAAAAAGCAAATTCAAATTAGAATATGTAGGAGGATTTTTAGGACTTTGCTTTAACCGGAAATTTGATTGACTGAAGTGCTGATGGTCTTAAACCTAAAGTGCCTGGTGTAAGCAAGGACATGAACTTTATAGCTGAGTGTTACAATCTGAAAATAAGAGTTTATGTGAAAACATGTGAGAGGTCCTTAATGAAATTGTTGTTACCAGGCACTGCTATAATAATACTAATGCTTCTGTGTTCTTACTTTTGACTGCCCTCCTAGTTAGACGTAAAGGTGCCAGGGGAGAAGACAGTACAGGAATTTTGGATGGTGATTCTCAAAGATAATGGATTTTTAACTTATTTTATAATAGTGCCTCTAGTCCCTCCAATTTAAAGAAAATATCTGTGTATTTGTGTCTTTTATCCAACATCTCATATACTTTAAAACCTAGATTGTAGTTAGAGGACAGAGTGTGCTACAGCGGCATCAGTCTCTTCAACAGCTTGTCTCTGGGCAGGTGACAATCAGGGAACTGCGTCCAGGGGAAGGAAGAGACTGCCCAGCTTGTGCCCTGTAAAGGGTAACAGCCTGGCAAGGGTGCCAACCCAAGAAATGATTAGGGAAACAAAAATGGAAGGAGAATTTAGATCCAAAGGAAAGGGAGTCCTTGTGCCTAGCAGGGTGGGGAGGGCATGGGGAATGGTGCTTGGAGAGTTTCAGCTGGTTTGCTTTTCTTGGTTCTCAAGTGGTCATTTAAAAGACAAGTGATACCCAAGCAAAGGGTCTGCAAAGGCCTGAAGTCTGGAATTTTACTCTCCCTCTCCACAGTGGAAAAACAGCCTGTCATTTAACACCCCTTCCTTCAGGAAGGCATTTAATGATGGGCATCTCCATCTCTATACAAAACATTAAACCCCTCACTTTAATGTATTTTTAAGCCTGCCTCATTTTGCCTCAGGCTGCCCTCCAGAAGTGGCAGGCAGCTCTGGGAATGTGGCAGGGAGAGATGGAGAGGGGGTGAGAAGCTGCTCCATATCCACCACACAGGCCAGCTGAAGTCATCCAGAGAAAATATCTAGCCTTTTCCTTCCCCGCCACACAAGCTTTTCACGATCTTTTCAACAGACTGGGAGCACTGCTCCTTTCCTTCCCCCCTTACCATGTTCTAGTTCTTAAGATGTAGGAAAGGGATGAAGGACAGAGACAAGACCAGGCCAGCAGGAGCGTGCTTGAGAAGGCATGGTGGCTCCCTGACCTGCTTACGGCTGCTCCAAACACTGCACGTTGATTAGTCTCAGGACACAACACTGAGCCCGACTGAAGAGTCAGCATCTTGTGGTATCCAAAAGCATGCTGGCTAACTGGGATCAGCCCTTGATCTGTGCTGAGCACTATCTGGCCTCATAATGCTTTCTGCTACCTCTTCACCTCTTCTCAAGAGCCTAGGAGCCATGATGATGCTCACAATAAAACCCACATAAGGAACAACTGACCATCATGAATACAAACAAAAAATAATTAACCGAGAACCTGAACATTTGCTTTATTCTGCTGATAAATCTCTGAGGCAGGTAAAATCTCTGAGGCAACAACGAAGCATCTCCCAAAGCCCTGAAGCTGCTGTCAGAGCTTCTTAATAGCAGTCACAGGTGTATGTGTGACTGTGACAATGTTACCTATGGCCACAGCAGAGCCTTTCCCAGCCAGGCTGGCACGCTTGGTTATACGAGTGCTCTGAAGCTCCCGGTGGCCAAAGGGGCTCAAATGCTGCCTTTTCCTTGGCCTCTTGCCCTCGCTCCTTGTGCCCCCAGAGCCCTGTCTGGCTGCTCCTCCTCAGAAACTGGCCCCACATCCAGTACTGTCCCCAAACTCCCCTCAGTTTAAGCACACCAAGCGGCTATTTTTCACAGGCAAGAGATTGCTGAGGCAGATTAAATGCCTTGCTGAGGCACGCTGATCCAAGCGAAGTAAAAGCTGTCTGTTACCTACATGATGTTCTGCCTCTGTTTCCCCATTTCTCTTCTGCAGGGTTTGGCGCACGGCCTTTCCAAGATGCAATCTTGCATACTTTTCTTAACCTGGCCAGTAAGGAAGAGCCAAGGAACAGCCAAGCTCGGCTTTCTGCACCTTTCGGCCCCATCTGCCAGCTGATTTGCCTGGTTGGCTTCAAACCACGACCGGGTGGTCAGAGCCCCACAAGGGTATGATTTGTTGGCCGGTTACAAGCCCAGCCGTTAGGTTTTCCCAGGTAAAAACGTATTTCTTTTTTTTTCTTATTTGTCTGCTAATTCATCACTGAGATGGAAAGCAATTAAAGAACCAGCCCCGTGCGCTCCTGCCGCAGCGGAGAAGAGCACTGGCTCCTGCCTGAGCACACGAGCGAGGAGGAGGAGGAGGAGGAAGCGGTTTATGCTCTTTTTTTTGTGGCTCTCTTTTTTTGAGAGCAGAGCTGGCGGGCCGCGTAGGCGCAGCAGGGAGAGCGAATGCCGCCGGGTGACTGAGCTTTCGCCAGCGCCCGACGAGCGAAGGCGCCGTGACGGGGCGAGGGTCCCCCGGCTTGAGCAGGGTGCTGCCTCCAGGCGCCGTGACTGCCATCGGGGACCCTGCGTGTAAAACGCCCAGCGGCGCTGCCGGCGGCCGCAGCTCGCCCCGCAGCCCGGCGCTGCCCGACGGCGGAGGCACCGAACACCCCGCGGCCGGGCCGNGCCGCGGCGGACCCCGGCGGGAGGAGGAGCGGCTGCCCCGCGCCCCCTCACAGCGGCGTTCCCGCCCCGCAGCCAGGCCTGGCCGCGTTCCCAGCTGGGGCACAGTCAGAAGTTTTACTTACCCGGTCTGCTGAGAGCTCCCAGCGGTCACGTACATGGTGGGGCACGGCCCGGGTGAGGCAGCTGCTGGGCATGGTGGGGTTCGGCCTCGACAAAGCCTATGATGGCGTGAAAAAGTGAGCAGCACTGTCGTGGCATGGTAAAGGAGATAACCGCACTAGCAAGTTCTGAGCTCCTTGCTCCTGACGGGTCAGCGCTTCGGCAGTGCCTGCTTGCACCGATGCCTCCTGCAGTGCCCTCGGGTACGGAGGCTTTTCAGCCTCCTCATAAACATCCACGTTTTCCCCTTTATCATCAGGCCACATTACAGAGGTCAGCAATAAAAGCCACCCGCACCCCACCTCTTCGCAGCCCACAGAGTGCCCTATCCCCACATCTCTTTCTAATAAGTCTCACCCATGACAAGCAGAGTTCCCAGTCCATTTCCAGCTCTCCCAGTACTGTGCTGGGCTTCAGCAGAGACCCGAGGCCAGGTTCTCACTGAGGCTGAGGCCGCTTGAAACAGCATCTGTGGTGAAGAGAAGTCTGCAGCCAACGGCCAGGGCAAGGGCTGAGCCGGATCACGAGTGGTCCTTTGCCATGCCCAGAACTGAAAGGCTTAGGACACCTGGGCAGTCTGTCCCTTTGCAGTCAATCTTCTACTGGGCAGGAGGCTAGGGCAGAGCAGGTGTCGCAGTCTCCTGTAGCAGTAACCTCTCTCTTGGGTACATTAGAAAACATCCTCCAAATAACTTCTCACTAATAAATATAAAAGAAGAACAGAACTGAAATTCTTTCTGGTAGATGGCATGAAATATTACTGCCACATTCCCTTCAAATATATTCAGGATTTGGAAGTCCACGACTGTTTTGCATACCATTTTTTCTCCCAGAGTACGTCACTCCCTCTTCTCTATAGGCCTGTAACCATGTGATTTACCTGTTCTTACCTTACGGAATTCAAAGCCATTGCAGGTCATTGCAAACATGGACTTTCTAATAGAAATACAAACTGCAACCTCTCCTCCAAACAGCAAAAAACAGCGCTTGCTGAAAAGGCTGGATTTGCTACACGATGCCCATCATGACCAAACAGCTTTACAAACCCTATGTATAATTATCCCACAAGGGAGGATAGGTTTTGTGTTTCTTTACTACAGACTGTTTATATGGAGGAAGCCAACAGCATTTCCCTGGTGCCACTTCCAGTGTCTGAAAAAGGGGACCTGGACATGTGCTTGCTTCCTTTCCCCTGTGTGGCCAGACTGCCGTGGGAAGGAAACAGAAAACAAGAGCCAAAACAGAGCTGTGTCTCTGACGTTGGCAATCACAGGACCAACCAGGTCTGCAGAATACACGGCAGACTGCTCCTACCCCTCATCTGGACAACCTAAAAATGACATTATGGGCTACGAGAACCATTTAAAAGGAGTTTCCCTTTTTCTTACATGATATTGAAACTAAATTTTTATACAGTTTCACAAGAGATGTAACTGTTAGTCACTAGGGCTGGATGGCACCCGGCCATCTGCTCAGAAAGCAGGTTATAGCTCAGCCTTGTAGAAGTCAAGAGAAAGAAATTTCCACATCATACAAATGAGAATAAAATTACTGCTCATGTGACACCATACAAAAGCAAACACAACCTGCCATTGCGTGCTTCAGCAGCAGCACTGGGCACTCCGCTCAGGCTTTGGAAATCGCGGATCTGCTCCCAGTCCATTGGTGACCTCCAGCAAAATACCTTCTTGTCACATCTTGTTTTTCTCATCTTTTGAGTATAATACAATCCTCTGTAAAGCATCTTTATAATGCTTGCACTGTAAGGTATTTTAGTGGCTGTCACACTTGCCATTGCGACAGCTGGTTCAGGTGCAGCACAGGAGGGCTTTACCCAGGATTTTCCCTCCTGATTTCATTTCACATTGCTCTGAAGACGGCAAGTCCTGCCTCCCCAGTGGTCCTGTAGGAGCTTCCTCTGCCACAGCTGTGGCCCTCCAACAAGTTATCACCCCCCACAAAAAAACAAAGCCCTCATGTCCATCAACATCTATATTCTCAGCCCCCAGAGGTTACCCAGACAGTACCCGTAGTCACCAGTGTGCAGCAACAGTGTAACAGTGAAGGAAAAGAAATTAATTATTTGAAAAAAGGTGGAAGTTGCGAAGAGTGGGATACATACTAAACTCACCTTTTGGTGCACCTGCTTCTCTTCAGTGACTTTACATAGAGCTTTTCATTTTAGGTGAATCGAATCATGCCCACAGTATGTTTAGGCATCTACAGCCGATATGTAAATAGGTCTAGAATAGATGCTATTGTACCAAAATCACATGGTCTTGCACTTTATGCAGAGCTTTCACCGAAATAATTTCTAGATGAATCTCTGGATATCATCATGCTCAATTTATAAGATAACAGCCAGCATATCAGCAGGAATACGTCAGTGTCTCCACTAAAGCCCAAAACAGTCTCTTGCAACAAGCCATCATGCTTAAGGTTGCAATGTTTTCCCCGTTATCTGTGAATAGCCTCCTCTTCTAAACGCGGTTACCCACTGCCATCTCCTGCTGGAGACCTTACTCCCACCAGTCTGCTGGAGCTTATCCAGCTGACTACGCCTGTTGTGGGAAGAAACACTCTGGCCTCCAGCTTCAGTAGAGGAGCACTAGTCTCTTCCACTAATTCTGATGGATCTGGAAAGGGATGTTTCTACATGCTGTCAGCAACAACACTTTAACGCTTGCTTCAGCTGGCCTTTGCTGAATTCCGGTGAGCTGGACACAGAGCAAGTCCCTGGGGAACACCAAATGTCAGCACCACCCATTCCCGGTAAAGGAATGCTTGACACACAGGCAGTGCCAAGGGAAAACTGTGATTCTGCCCCACGACAGCTGTCTATCATAATAAATACCATCTCCTTCCCTTGCTCTGCTCTTCTTTCCAAATTAAATAGGAAGAGAATTATCTCTCCCCCCCCCCNCCCCAAAAAAAAAAAGTCTTGAAGTCTTTTTCAAATAGAAAACATGGGTTGCCTGGGCTGGTTTAAACACTAAGTCTAATTCATGGAACAGAGCTGAAGCAAACAGAGAAGTTATTTTCTAAATAAGTCTAAATTTATTCATTATCCTAGTAAAAAAAGTTTGGATTACAAGTGTCTGAACAGTATAAAAGTACAAAACAGGTTCAATAGATTTCTAATACATTAATACAAAGTGCATGACTACATACAGTTCATTTTGCATTACTACTGGGAATGGAAGAGGTGGGAGGGAGTAGGGGAAGCAGTTGGCAGTTGAGATCTAGCAATAAATAAATAAATACAGAAGAGATGATCTATATCAGAGCACATCCTACCACCAATACTGCAGCCGTAGGTGTACAGAATTACTGATGCTGAAAACACAAATCCAAATGAAAGCAAGTGTCTGCAAAAACAGCTAGGACTCTTGCTTAAGCCCTTGTTAGACATGACCAACCTAGTTATGCCATTATACAAGCAAGTGTCCCTTATATCTATGGTTGGATATGGTTGGATATCGATGATCTTAAAGGTCTTTTCCAACCTAAATGATTCTATGATTCTATTTGGTTGCAGATGACAGCAAGGCAGGCAGCTTCGTCCTCCCTTTAGAATCTCAGGGAGTTTAGGAAAAGCAAACTAAGACCAATGAAAGCTCTAAGCTGTAAGGCTGTGATAAGTCAAAGCCCTGTTTCCCCTGATGTTCTTTCTCTCCAGACGTTGGCTTACCCAACAGAAGGAGAGGGAAAAAAAAAGAAAAAAGAAAAAAGAAAAAAGTGTTGAGGGTAGAGGCTCCTCTTAAAACCTGCATATCTTTCCCTACCTATATTTTCATTTGCTAAGCATTCCCATTTCAGGAAGTGAGATTACATGGAAATCCAGTCCTAAGCCCTACCCACCACAGTATTATGCCGATGACTCTCACAAGAAGGGAAGCTTCTAGCAATCCATTGTAGAATAACCCAAGAGTAATAGTAAGAAAAATCCCCCCTCCCCCCTGAAAACAGAAACAAACAAACAAAAAGGCAGAATTCCCAACTTATACAAGTTAAACCTTCATAAAAGGAACATGAAGCAACTGGGAGCTAAAACTGCAGCACACTCTTCCAGGGAGCTGCTTCCACCCTACAGTCAAAGACGAGTTTGAAAGAGCGTCACAATTGTTTGCACATGAGTTTGTCTGGGAATCCATGTAAGAAATACTACCTTTTGACCGTGTACGCAAACAGAGCTGCCTCAATTCAGTACAGCACCCTTCTTAACAGAACTTTTCATATTAGGTATTCACAAAAAGCATTGATCTGGTGGTTGTTTAAACAAACAAACAAACAAACAAAAACAAAACCCAAACACAGAAGCACTGCAGGGAAAGGGTTCCAAAACAGCAATCATGAATCCAGACCTAGGCTGCAATCAGATTATGTCCCTGGACCAGAGCCTGATTTGCTTAGCAAGGGGTTTGGTTCTACGTCAGGTCCAAAACCAGCAGAAGTCGGGTCTGTGGTCACATGTCAGCTGCACTGGGCCAACAGATAGCAGCTACTCAGTTTTGGCCATCATTGACACCCCACTTGGGCATCAAGATCTTTTCTTGGTCCATCTCCATTCACCAGTCGGATACTACATGAAGCCCAG